>PVLC010030379.1:0-19522 GCA_004027655.1 Graphiurus murinus | reverse complement strand
ACTGGGGATTGAACTCAGCGGCATTCTACCTCCGAGCTACACCCCCAGTCCTATTTTTTATTCTTTATTTTGAAACCAAGTCTCACTAAGTTGCGGAGTGCCTCACTAGGTAGCTGAGGCTGGCCGCGAACCCGGATCCTCCGGTCTCAGCCTCCCGAATGCTGGGATTACAAGCGTGCGCCACCACGCCCGGCTCCCAGCCCCATTTTTTATTCTTTATTTTGAAACCGAGTCTCACTAAGTTGCGGAGTGCCTCACTAGGTAGCTGAGGCTGGCCGCGAACCCGGATCCTCCGGTCTCAGCCTCCCGAATGCTGGGATTACAAGCGTGCGCCACCACACCCGGCTTTTTATTCCTTATTTGGAAACAGGGTCTCACTAAGTTGCGGAGTGCCTCACTAAGCACCTGAGGCTGGCCACGAACTCAGATCCTCCGGTCTCAGCCTCCCAAATGCTGGGATTACAAGTGTGTGCCACCACGCCTTTGACGTTTTTTAATTCTCAGGGTTTGAAGGTTAGTGCCTAGACAAAGCAGTTCTCACACTGGGGAATTATCTGGAAAACAAAAATACCTATGCCCAGTGCTAGAGGGACCAACAGCAGAGGGAGGGCGCCCTGGGCTTGTCACCCCCAGGGCAGTGAAGGGCTGGTTTCCAGTGGGGGCTGTCAAGCTTCCTAGAGGCTAGGGTGAGCGAGCATCACCTCCCTGAAAGCAACCTCGGCTTCTCCGCAAGACTGGCTGTCTCCGACTGTGGGGAACACGGGCTCCAGCTGTCGGGCCAGGCCCACACGGGCCGAGCCGCCTTCAGGATGGTGACTGTTGCCGGCTGCAGCAGCCTGTTACCACCTGGCCAAGTTTTTTTTTTTTTTTTTTGCGGTACTGGGGATTGAACCCAGGGGCATTCTACCTCCTAGCTACAGCCTCGGCCCTATTTTTTATTCTTTATTTTGAAACAGGGTCTCACCAAGTTGCGGAGGGCCTAAGTAGCTGATGCTGGCTGCAAACCTGGATCCTCCGGTCTCAGCCTCCCAAATGCTGGGATTACAACCGTGCACCACCACAGTCAGCTTTAACTGGCCAAGTTCTTAAACTTTCCCAGTGTCCTTAAGATTTGGGTGGGACGTGAAACTAGAATATTGATGCTTTGTCCGGAGTGGGATCTTGGGATGGGGTGACAGGATGAACAAAAAAAGACATGAGGGAAGTACTATCCATTATCTACAAAGAACAGAAAAACAAATCAGCTCTCACTTCCCCCTTCTTTCTTAAGGATAAAGAATGAAATAATGAGGCTGGGTATGGTGGTGCACGCTTGTAATCCCAGTACTTAGGAGGCTAAGACAGAAAGATCACAGGTTTGAGGACAGCTTCAGCAAGTAGTGAGACTCATCAACCTAGCAAGACCCTGTTTCCAAATAAAAATAAAATAGGGCTGGGGTAGAATGCCCCTGGGTTCAATCCCCGGTAAACAAACACACACACACACACACACACACACACACACTGAAATAACAACAAAGACACAAGGAGTTTGAAAAGTATACAACAGAATTTCTTTATTTACAGTCAAGTTCTGTTGGGCAACATAATTAAATAAATAAGGGACGTGCCCTGCCTGGCTTGTGAACTTCACTCCCCTGGACAGTTCTCTGAATGGCAAACGGCAGAGAGAGGCACAGGCCGGGAGGAAGCTGAGTCAGGCCGCCCGCCAGGGGAGCTCCCTCCTCCCTTCGCCTGCCCCAGCTCTCAAGGTCCATGTCCCTCAACGTCCAGAGAACAAGTGTGGAAAAAATAATAAAGTGCAAATTGAAACGTGATGTTCTGGACACCCAGACACAGAACTGAAGTCTTATGCACAGGTAAGACGTAAGACATAAAGCTAAGTGTTTGCTCCGCCTTCATCACAGCCCTGAAAGGGGACAGGACACCAGCCAGCCCTGACCCAGCCGCCTCGAGCAGGCCGGGGGCAGCGGCTGGTGCCGGCTCCGCCCACAACGTGCTCGAGGCCTTTCTGGGCACCTGCACTGATACAAGAGCACATTTTCTGCCCCACGTCACTGGAAAAGGTTGGCACATGTCCTCTCCTATCTCAAAAAAAAAATTATTTTTAAACCGGACTATAGATACACGGAAGTGTCGTTCTGAACACCAGTCGAAGAGACACAATGCTTTAGCAGTAGTATGACGAGGTTGCCAGGGCCACGTGACAGCGCCAGCGCCCCTCAGCGACAGGCAGGCCTTGCGCGGGATCCCCACGAACCCAATGCTTTGCCCAAGTCCACTGCGCAAGTGACCAAGGCGGGTGATGTGCAGGAGGAAGGGAGCAGAGGGGACCGACGCACGGGGTGTGGGTGCTTGGCACCGCCGCACAGTGAGGAGACCCAGCAGGACCCTGCGCCTGCCCCCAGTGAGGTATGGAAGATCAGAGCGAGTAGTGTTTCCCGCCAGTGTGGAGGCAGGAGCCTGGCCCCCCGCCAGCCGACCGCGGGCAGGCTGTTCCGGCGCCGCTCCTCCCAGGCCCCGTGCTGTGTGGCTCGACTCTTCTCTGGGAGGACACACCACCACCAGGACAGGGCCGGCAAGTCCCCGTCCGAGCCTCTCCTGAGGGGCCTGTCAAGGCTGTGCCCACAGCACGGCTCTGCTGCTTTTGTCCACACTAACGACGTGTAAGCCGGAGGGGGACCACGCCACCGCATTGATGGAGGAGCTTCAAGAGAGAGCAGAAGAGCGTCAAGCACCGGGAGACCACAGCCGGACAAACCAGCCCCAGTGCATCTGGAAAAGCCCAGCCGTGCCCGCCCCTCACAGACAACAGCAAAAGAAGCTGGGCGTGGTGGTATGCACCTGGAATACCAGTACTTGGGAGGCTGAGATGGGAGGATCACAGATTTGAGGCCAGCCTCAGCAGCTTAGCAAGACTGTTTTTTGTTGGTTTTTTTTGCAGTACTGGGGATTGAACTCAGGGGTATTCTACCTCCGAGCTACACCCCCAGCCCTATTTTTTATTCTTTATTTGGAAACAGGGTCTCACTAAGTTGCAGAGTGCCTCACTGGATAGCTGAAGCTGGTCTCGAACCTGGATCATCCAGGCTCAGCCTCCCAAATGCTGGGATTACAAGTGTGCGCCACCACACCCGGCAAGGCTCTGTTTCAAAAATAAAAACTAAAAAAGGGCTGGGCATGTAGTTTGGAGGTAGAATGCCTCTGGGTTCAATTCCCAGTACCATCAAAGAACAAAAAACAGAAGAATGCTCTCTGAAGAGAGCTTTTCCTCAGCAGCACTGGATAAGGAGTCTGGCTCGAGTGTTCCAGCCATACCGAGTGCAGCCTAAGGACGCAGCTGAGTGAGGCCAGGAGGCGAAGCCAAGCCTCCGAGGAGCCGCAGGCCACATGCTCAGACCGGGCAGCTCTGAGCCGAGGCCGCCCTGAGGAAGCCAAGGTCTCTGTTCCAACTAGCAGGGGGCTTGGGAGGACAGGAGAAGGCTAAGAGAAAAGGGGCGTGGCGCCGCCATGGGGAAGGTGGAGAAGGTTCCCAAAGAGTGTTTAGGGAACAAGTCAGCCGGGCGTGATGGCGCACGCCTGTGATCCCAGCATTTGGGAGGCTGAGACCCGACAAGTCAATTTACCGACAAAAAGGATGTACGAGGAAGAGAGATACAGGAGGGCAGGGAAGGCGTTTCTCTGACCGGTTCATCTTACCTGTGCTGTTTGGAAAGGACTTTCTCCACCTTCCCCGTGAGCACACTCCAGACATAGAGAGAGCCGTCAGCCGAGCCTGCTGCCACGTAACTGCCATCGGGGCTGGGAGAAGACACAAAGAAGAAAAGCTGTTGACTCCCCACCCTCAACTCGGTGTCCTTAGGGCCCTTCCTGAGGAGGAGATTTTCTTCTTCCCGTGAGCCAAACACAAGACCACTCCTGCGAGCGCTGACAGCAGCATGCGTGCTGTTCACGAGCGCTGCGGGTAGATGTGCCCGCCCTGCCGTTTCAGCCTCGTCCAGCTAAGGAGGCGTGCCCAACCATCCACGAGACCCAGACAACACGCAGGGAGGTCCAAGCCAGCCTCCGCACAGCTGACAGTGGCCAAGGCAGGACGGGCTTGTGGGTGGTTCAGAGAACAGGAAAGGGAGAAGGAAGCATGGACTGTGGAGAGGTATGAGTGTCCTGGAAACACACTGGGATAACAGGGTACGTGGGAGAGGGAGAGCGACACGAGGAAGCTGGAGACCACCCTGAAACGCCCACCCACTCCCACCCTGCCAAGCCTCCCCGGTCTTCCGGACGCACCCCAATAGGCATTGGCAGCTGGGTGGGGAATCTGCCAGCCCACCCAGAACCAAGAGATTAGCCAACCAGTATTTTTTGGTACCAACACAAGTTCATTAATTACAAAGGAACACTGGAAAGGGAAGAGACACTGACGGGCTCACTGCTGACCCTGGACAAATACTACTTACTTCCCCAGCAGGGAAACCCACATGGCTGACCAACCGGAGACGAGCCAGCTGGCTGGGGCGGCGCCACTTACCTGAAGACGACTCTGGTCCAGTCAGAGCCACACTTGAATCCAGGCGCACTGAAAGAGACACGGGCACCGTCACCACGGGCGCCCGGCATCCTCGTGTCCCTGCAGGATGCAGCAGGCAGGCCCGCCCCAGTCGCCCGCTGCTCGGCTACCTGAACGTCTGCTTGATGGTGTTTGTCCGGAGATCGATAACCTTCAGCAGGTCATCCCGGGAGCAGCTCAGGAGCTCCGTCCTTTCTGGGTTTAAGTCCAAGGCAGTGATCTTCCCCAACAGCTCCATCTCTCGGACCACACTCTCTGACCTAAGGGACGGGAGCACCAGACACCTCACGCGGGAAGGTCAGAAGAGCTGTTTTAAGGGCACAGGCGCGGCCCAGCCCCCCAGCTGCCGGGACTTTCCCATCACTAGGTCCTGTGGCGGGACTCTTGAATACTAAGAATTCTCTCGCTTTTTTTTTTTTTCTTGGTGGTATTGGGTATGGAACCCAGGGGCATTCTACCTCTAAGCCCCCAGCCCTTTTTATTTTTTATTTTGAAGTAGGGTCTTGCTAAGTTGTTGAGGCTGGTCTTGAACCTGTGATCCTCCTCTCTCAGCCTCCTAAGTACTGGAATTAGAACCTGGATCCTCTTGTCTCAGCCTCCCAAGTAATCCCCACTGGGATTACAAGTGTGCACAATCATGCCCGGCTTAAACTTTAGGTCTAGAAAAGCCAACCAACTGTTACAACTAAAATATCCAGCGGGACCGAGGAGGTGTGAGCTCCAGGGCAGGCTTCCTGATGCTGCACTGCATTTAAAAACTCTTCCCAAGGCCACCTGTCCTTCACCCCTCGCTCTCTCTCCACACCCTGCTGGGCAACCAGCTGCCCCCACTCGGTCAGATCACCGGCCATCTACACAACCTCCTCATCAGCCAGCCAGGGAGCTCATTTTACCGGACTTCTGCCCCCGACTGTTTCACTCTTCCAAGGCTGGCCCGGCAACAGGACTTTCCCAGCTTCCTTTCCAATTCTGGACGCTTCTCCTCGAATAGCTCCCTAAATGCTATCCTTACCTCTTCCCACCCAGACTGTCAACAAGCCCTACCCAAGCAGATTCCCTCATTCATGTCCCTCTCCCCTTACTGCCTTGAATTCAGGTCCCTGTCAACTCTGATTTTCCCTGCAGCCCAATATGCCCTCTGCAAATGCCAAAGCTATGCTTGAGGCCAGCCCGAACAACTTAGTAAGACCCTTTGGCTAAAAAAAAAATAAAAAGGGCTGGGGTGGAGCTCAGTGGTAGAGTACCCCGGGGCTCAATCCCTGGTACCTCACCTCCTTGGACAATGGCACCTGCCTCTAATTCAGCACACTGCTCGCTGACTGATGTGTCTGCCTCCCCTGTCATTCTAAGTTGCCTACAGGTAGGCCGGTATCTCATCGCCTGTGCAGCTAGTAACGTGCTTGATTCATAGCATATGTAATGAATCATGGACTCAGTAAGCAGTCTGCTTTGTGGTAAGAACAGCACACAGTTAAGATATAGGTGTCCAAGCCGAGTGTGGTGGCGCACGCCTGAGATAGGATGATGACAGGTTTGAGACCAGCCTCAGCAATTTAGTAAGAATGTCAGCAACCTAATGAAACCCTGAAACAAAAAATAAAAAAGCATACACAATGCCAGGCCAATCGCTGCCTCCCTCCCCCAGCCCTAGAGATGGTTTCAAGGATGCTCAAAGTGTAGCTTCCATTAACATTATCTTTACCAGAACTGGCAGGACCCCTTCCTTCCCCAAGGGGTAAGGATCCAGACATAACAAACTTCCTGCAGCAGGGCATGAAGTCAAATTGGAGAGATGGGGAAAGAGCCCTCAGGGCAGGACTCTGGCTCTGGCTGCCGAGGGCCCTGATCTGCCTGGTTACCTGTTTCTCTCCCCTCACCATTTCCTTTCCATAAATCGCTAAAACAAAATCTACTTTCAGGTATGCTTCTGCAATCTGGAGAGGACTGACTCATACTGCATTTTTAAAAATTAATCAATTGATTATTATTATTATTTTTTCGGTACTGGGGATTGAACTCAGGGGCATTCTACCTCCAAGCTATACCCCCAGCCCTGTTTTATTAATTCTTTAATTAATTAATTAATTGCAGTACTGGGGATTGAACCCAGGGGCATTCTACCTCCAAGCTACACCCCCAACCCTATTTTGTATTATTTTGAAACAGGGTCTAAGTTGTGGAGGGCCTCACTAAGTAGCTGAGGCTCACCAAGAACTTGGATCCCCCGGTCTCAGCCTCCCAAGTACTGGGATTTCAAGTGTGCGCCACCATGCCCAGCTCATATTGCATTTTAAAATGAAGCCTAAGCCAGGCAAGGTGACACATGCCTGTAATCCCAGTACTTGGAAGGCTGAGACAGGAGGATTTCAGGTTCAATGCCAGTCTCAGCTACTTAGTGTGGCTCTCCACAACTTAGTGACAACCTGTCTCAAAATAAAGAATACAAAATAGGGCTGGGGGTGTAGCTTGGAGGTAGAGTGCCCCTGGATTCAATCTCCAGTGCTGCAAAAAAACAAACAAACAACAACAACCACCCCACCCCACATACAAAACATCCCCATCCTTCTACTATGAACAGACTTTTGTCTGTCCCCTCACCAAACTCTTGGATGCCATACCGGATGTCCCAGAAACGAATTTTCTTATCAAAATGTCCACTCATTACACATTGCTCTGTGCAGACAATATCATTGCAACTGGATCCTGCAAACACCGTCTTTATGCCTGAAAGAAAACCAAACATTATTAGTCAAGCAGAACCACTCACGTGGCTATGTATACACACCACCCTAACTTCAGAACTGTCGGCCTTCCCAGTTGAAATGAAACCTCAAACAAGGGCGACTGCCGCCGCCCCAGCGGTCTCTCAACATGAACCCAAACCCAATTCAAACTGCACTACAGGAAGCGGGAGCGTGACGCGCACACAGAGAGACTGAATTTCCTCACAGACTTTGCTGCGTAGATCCCAGAGTTTCAGGGTCCGGTCGTGACTTCCTGAGACAATCCGTGCATTGTCCAGCAGGAACTTAGCAGACAGCACTTTCCCACTGTGCCCGGTGAGCGTGTGCTAGGAGAGAGAACACAGCCAGGGTGAACCTTGGGGTGCTACATGCTGGCCACCCCCGAGGAGTAGCCAGAGCACCCAGTGCTCCAGGCTGTCTCAAAACTGATCCGCTCAGGAACTCTCAAAGCAATGAGAAGGCAAGGGCAAAGCGACATGGACAGGAAGCAGTTTCAGCTTGGCAGCAGCATGACTAGCCTGCTGGGTGGCTCACAGAAACTTCCAGAAAGTCTGTTTTCAGGAGTCGCCCAGAGGTGAGGTATTGCTATGGTATGGATCTCCACGTCCACTGAAGGCCCAGGTGTTAGGGCTTGGTCTGCAGCCTGAGGCTCCACTGGTAACTGGTGGAAGCCTTCAGGAGGGAGGCTAAGGGGGAGAAGCGAGGCCATCAAGGACGTGCCCCTGCGGCGATGCTGGGACTCCTGCAGTTCCCAGCTCACCCCTCTCCTCTTGGCCACCAGGAAGTGAACAGGCTCCTCTGCCATGTGCTCCTGTCCAGACGTGCATGCTGCCACAGGCCCAGCAACTGTGGCTTGGAACTCTGAAACCTGAGCCAAAATACACCTTTCCTCCTCGTCACAGTGACCACTAACCAGTATCAAGACAAGAGGAAGACCTGGATTTTATCCAGTACCACTGAATGGCAGTTCCATGCCTGAAGCAGGCATGTTTTACAAAAGGAGACACCAGGACTCTGCAAACAATTACAGCCCCTGGGGCGTTCCAATCAGAGGTCTCAGCTTGAAAATGTCAGACCACAGCCACAGACACCAGCACTCCCAACAATCAATCCCTTCACGATGAAAGCTGTTGGATGCCAGCACCAGGTCTTCCTTGGGCTCGCCAGGGAACACAGAACAGGGGCACCCTGCATGTCAGCTGCCCCTTTGTCCATCAAAGCATGGCTGGAGCCCGATGGGTGAGGGGAGCTGGGGACGGTCAGGGTGCTGGAGGCGCCTGGGCGTCAGACCTTTTACTATTCATCATCGACCTCTTTTCAGGGCGATTCAACCCTTTTATACATATAAAACCCCAGAGGCTTGTAAGATAGGCGCTGATGTTTGCTTTCTTTTTTGGGGGGGTACTGGGGATTGAACCCTGAGGCATTCTACCTCTGACCTACACCACTGGCTCAATTTTATTTCTTAGTTAGAAACAGGGTCTCACTAAATTGCAGAAGGGCTAAGTTGCCGAGGCTGGCTTCAAACCTATGATGCTCCTGCCTCAGCCTCCCAAATACTGGGATTACAAGTGTGCACCACCACGCCTGGTTCAATGTTTGCTTTCTAATTAAAAAAAGACCCTGAGTCCAAGGAGGGAAGCTCTTACACCCACTTCCCAGCAAGCAGAACTGAGGAAGAAACAAAGGAATGACCCACACTGCTCCCTGACCTCGTTTCCCAGTCATTACTGCACAGACGCGCCCTACTGGCCAGGACTCAGCAAAAAGGCCACACAAAGCTCAAGGCTCCAATATTTATTTATTTTTACAGTACTGGGGATGGAACCCAGGGGCCTTCTACCTCTGAGCTACACCCCCAGCCCTATTTTTTATTTGGAAACAGGGTCTTACTAAGTTGTGGAGGGCCTCACTAAGTAGCTGAGGCTGGATGTGAACCTGCAATCCTCCTGTCTCAGCCTCCCAAGTGCTGGGATAACAAGCGTGGGCTACCATGTCCAGTCTCAGCCTCCCAAGTACTCCAAGTACTGGGATTATATAAGCATGAGCCACCATGCCCAGCAACCCTAGCCTTTTCTCTTTTTTTTGCAGTACTGGGGATGGAACCCAGGGGCATTCTACCTCTGAGCTACATCCCCAGCCCTATTTTGTATTCTTTTTTTTTTTTAATTATAATTTTTTATTGTAGTAATTCGTGCAATATAGCATACATCTTTGTTAAGTACTAGTTGTTAACAACATATTTGCACACAATTCTCATTTGACCCCTTCCCCAATTCCCACCCCATTCCCTCCCCCTCCCTCCCCTTCAGGTTCACTTCAGTGAGTGACCTTGATATGTGTATTCTTTATTTTGAAACAGGGTCTCACTAAGTTACAGAGTGCCTCACTAAGTAGCTGAGGCTGGCTACGAACGTGGATCCTCTGGTCTCAGCCTCCTAAGTACTGGAATTACAAGCATGCGCCACCACGCCTGGCTAGCCTTTTTTGAGACAAGGTTTCCCTAAATTACCATGTGCTGGCCTCCCAAGAACTGGGATTACAGGCAAGTGCCACCACACCTGGAATTTATGGCATACTTAATATGAAACCTGCACGTTAATCTTTTCACAGTTATACTCTTCCTTAAAGCGTGTCCATTCCTCCTCTAACCTTACGGCACAGGCAGTTTTCAGGACAGCTGACAATGGTTTTCAGTGCTACTGACCTGGTTTGAACACCGCGGTGTCTGCGACATCTATGCACAAGGAATGTGCTCTCCTTCCTTGCGCTGTTTCAGGAAGGCCCACGCAAGGCCTGTGACATCGTCTTCCTTTTAGCATTCCCCTTTAAGAGTCTTTCATAAACCAGGTGTGGCGGTGATCACCTATAATCCTAGCACTTGGGAAGCTGAGACAGGAGGATCACAGGCTCACAGCCAGCCTCAGCAACTTAGTGAGACCCCGTTTCAAAATAAAAAATGAAAACAATAGGATTGGGGGTGTAGGTCGGAGGCAAAACATCCCTAGGTTCAGTCCAGAGTCTTTCATAACTATTTAAAAAACTAGAAGCTTCCCTGGCTGGCAGACACTAAGCCACTGTCACCAATGCTGCTGGCTCCTACAAAATTCGAACAAGTCTTCAGATCTGCTACTTTTTCTGTATTTTGTGTCCTGACCACTACATGCAATTTGGAGATTCTGTCTTACCCGTAACCGATAATCATCCACAGTCCAGATTCGGCTTGCAAAATCATTTGAGGCTGCTAAGAGGTAAGCTCCCTAGAGGAATGAAGGAGAGGACAAATAACTTAGCCAGATACAAATTCCCGACAGTCAAGCCCAGAGTTTAGATGCCCAGCACGACACCTAATCTGAACGCCAGCCACCACCTCCCCGGGTGCAGGTC
Organism: Graphiurus murinus; assembly: GCA_004027655.1. NCBI lineage: Eukaryota > Metazoa > Chordata > Mammalia > Rodentia > Gliridae > Graphiurus > Graphiurus murinus. The sequence goes on along the minus strand of PVLC010030379.1, from coordinate 8,824 downwards.
TGCCTCCTGGATCACGCCCTTCACCTCAATGCCGCAGACACCCCGGCTCAAAGCAGAACCCAGACCCACTACCTTTTCCCGTGCCACCCCCCCTAACGGCATACATACATTCTGCGCATACTGTCCACCCTGGGAAGCCCAGAGACATCCCTATTCCTCCCAACCATTGCTTCCCCAGGCCACCCAGCTCCCCTGTGCATGTGCTAGCCGCACCCTCTCCTGTCTCCCCACCACCTCCACCCCAACGTGGGCCGGGCATGCCTGCAGAACCTGCCATTCCAACCCAGGCTTCAGTACTGTCAGTTATCAGTTATTCCAGATTGTAATGGTATTCCTTTGTGTGTGTGTGGTACTAGAAATTGAACCCAGGGGCATTCTACCTCTAAACCACTCCCCAGTTCTATTTTATCAATTTTTAATATTTGTTTTTGTGGCACTGGGGATTGAACGCGGGGCATTCTACCTCCGAGCTATACCCCCAGCCCTATTTTTTATTCTTTATTTTGAAACTGGTTCTCACTAAGTTAAGGAGTGCCTCACTAGGTAGCTGAGGCTGGCCGCGAACCCGGATCCTCCAGTCTCAGCCTCCCAAATGCTGAGATTAAAAGCGTGCGCCACCACGCCCGACTAATTTTTAATATTTGAAACAAGGTCTCCTTAAGTTGCTGAGGCTGTCCTCAAACCTGTGATCCTCCTGTGTCAGCCTCCAAAGAACTGGGATTACAAACATGCACCACCATGCCTGGCTTGGTCTCTGCTCTTTTTTTTTTGTGGTACTAGAAATTGAACCCAGAGGCATTCTACCACCAAGCTATATCCCCAGACCTATTTTATTTCTTATTGGAAATAGGGTCTCAGCCAGGTGTGGTGTCACATGCTTGTAATCCCAGCATTTGGGAGGCTGAGACCGGAGGATCCGGGTTTGAGGCCAGCCTCAGCTACCTAGTGAGGCTCTCTGCAACTTAGTGAGACCCTGTTTCAAAATAAAGAATAAAAGCTGGGTGTGGTGGCGCACACTTGTAATCCCAGCGTTTGGGAGGCTGAGACCCTCCACAACTTAGTGAGATCTGGTTTCAAAATAAAGAATAAAAAATAGAGCTGGGGGTAGAATGCCCCTGAGTTCAATCCCCAGTAACACACACACAAAGAAATAGGGTCTCAGAGGGTTGGTGTCCTTGAACCTGTGATCCTCCAAGTAGTAGGAAGCTCACTAAGTGTCAGCTACCACGCCAGCTTGGCCTCTGGTTTTTAACAACCTCTCAGGGCCAGGGATACAACTCAATAGCAGAGTGTTTGCTGAGCATGTGCAAACTGACTATGAGCTCTAGCACCTCCAAACCTCTCCCCACCAAGGCTAAACCCTTCAACACAAGACACAGTCTGACCCACACCTGACTTTCCATCTTATTTCATCACCACCCCCCAATTAAACTCAAGGAATAGTTTTTTAACCAATTTTGATCCATTGTCCCAGATGTGGAACACTTAGAAAAACAAAGTATAAGCCAAGCGCGGTGGTGCACGCCTGTAATCCCAGTACTTGGGAGGCTGAGGCAGAAGATTTCAAGGTTGAGGCCAGCCTGGGCAACTTGGCATTACTCAGTCTCAAAATAAAAAAAAGGGCTGGGTGTAGCTCAGTGGTAAAGTGCCCTGGGTTCAATTCTCAGTACCAAGAAAATAAAGCAAGAAAAAAGTACTGAGGTACACTACAAGTCTAGTCGTGTAAACAAGTGTGTTTTAGTTTTGCATAAACCCCAACTCTAGGTTTATCAGTTGATATACTAGTTCTAGAATCCACTGCCACCTTTCTCTAACAGGGACTGATTTAAGATGCGGAGAATGACAGAGAAACCAGGTAAGCTACTTCTATTTCAAGAATCAGATGTCTTATTTTTCAAAAAAATCTACAAGCACAGATATTAGATACTTACAGCACTATCGAATTCAATGCTTGTAATTCCAGCATTACTACCAGATAGGGAACCTTTCAACTCACATTTGTCTGTATAAAAAGAAAAGATTAAGACAGGAAGTTAAAATTGATAAATGGGCTTGATGGGGCACTGAAACACAATGGAAGCTGATTACATTGTCAAAACAGGAGCTTTCCTGAACTTCTGCAGAATGAAACCACAGGACTAAGAGAGCACGAGTCAAAATCAACTGTTAGTCTCTAACAGCAGTGAACATTTAAACGGGTGCAGACTGGAATTGTGTATGTGTATTACTAAGCTATTCTTTTTTTTTTTTTTTTGCGGTACTAGGGATTGAACTCAGGGGCATTCTACCTCCAAGCTATACTCCCAGCCCTATTTTTATTTTTATTTTGAAACCGGGTCTCACTAAGTTGTGGAGGGCCTCACTAAGTAGCTGAGGCTGGCCTCGAACCAGGATCCTCTGGTCTCAGCCTCCCGAATGCTGAGATTACAAGCGTGTGCCACCACACCCGGCTCACTAAGCTATTCTTTAAGTCATTATGACTTACTAATTCCCTTTACAAAGAGGTAAGTGTTAAGACTTTATAAAACATGTCAACAGCTACAGCCTGAGTTTTTCTAGTTCCATTATTTCTCAGTAAAAAATAATTTTTTTTTTGCAGTACTAGAGATTGAACTCAGGGGCATTTTACCTCCGAGCTACACCCCCAGCTCTATTTTATTCTTTATTTTGAAACAGGATCTCACTAAGTTGCCTCACTAAATAGATGAGGCTGGCTATAAACTTGCAATCCTCCTGTCTCAGCCTCCCAAGTACTAGGATTACAAGCATATGCCGCCACACCCAGCTTATTCCGTATTTTGAAACAGGGTCTTACTAAGTTGCGGAGGGCCTTACTAAATAGCTGAGGCTGGCCTTGAACCTATGACCCTCCTGTCTCAGTCTCTCAAGTACTGAGATTACAAGCATGCGTCACCATGCCCCGCCTCAGTAAAATTTTCTTACACACATTAATCTTTGTGTCTGATCAGTACTTGTGCCAAGTACACTTTGTAGTAAACAACCACCAAAATTTCAGAATCTGTGGTTTAATAATTCTCATTAAAGTCTGAAAAGATGTGCTTAACATTATGCTTAACTGGCGGGTTGTAGAATGCCAGTAAGGTCTAGTTTGGAGTTTCTGGGATGTTGCCTTAAAACTTCTGCACATGTTTGCATGGCCCTGGCACGGTGGCCAGCCAGCCACTGATGCCTCTCTCCCTGCCCTGACTCCCTCGCCAACAGAGCCAAAGGCACTTCTGCAGCCCTGCTTTCACCCTCTAATCTCAGCTCCTTTTATTGGCCAAGGAGTAAAATAAAAATATTTCTTGTGTCTTTTTTTTTTTTTTTTTGGTGGTACTGGGGATTGAACTCAGGGGCATTCTATCTCCAAGCTATACCCCCAGCCCTATTTTTTATTCTTTATTTTGAAACAGGGTCTCACTAAGTTGCAGAGTGCCTCACTAGTTAGCTGAGGCTGGCCGCGAACCCCGATCCTCCAGTCTCAGTCTCCCAAATGCTGGGACTACAAGCATGAGCCACCACGCCTGGCTTCTTGTGTCATTTTTAATTGTAATAGCATAATCAAAATGTACTACTTCCTTAAAAATTGTTTTGGGGGTACTGGGGACTGAACCCAGGGTCATTCTACCTCTAAGCCACAACCTCAGTCCTATTTTTCTTTATTTTGAAACTAGGTCTTGCTAAGTTGCCGAGGACAGCCTCTAACCTGCAATCCTCTGTCTCAGACTCTCAAGTACTGGGATTACAGGTGTGTGCTACCATGCCCAGCTTGATTAAATTTTATTAGTTTTTTTCTGGTGCTGAGAATCAAAACCAGGCCTTGTGGATATTAGGCAAGGGCTCTTAAACTGAACTACATTCAGCTCTGCTTACATCTTATAAACAATAGGTTTTAAGGGTCAGAGGGTTAACTAAGTCACTTTCCTACAAATTAAAGGTTAGGGCAGACAGGTACAGTGTTTTGCTATAATCTAATCAAAGGGATTAATAAACTGCTGGTATTCTAACAAGAATCAAAAGCGGTAATCCGCCGGGCGTGGTGGCGCACGCTTGTAATCCCAGCATTCGGGAGGCTGAGACCGGAGGATCCGGGTTCGAGACCAGCCTCAGCTAACTAGTGAGGCACTCTGCAACTTAGTGAGACCCTGTTTCAAAATAAAGAATAAAAAATAGGGCTGGGGGTGTAGCTTGGAGGTAGAACGCCCCTGAGTTCAATCCCCAGTACCACAAAAAAAAAAAAAAAGGCGGTAATCCGAGCCAGGCGTGGTGGCGTGCGCTTGTAATCCCAGCATTTGGGAGGCTGAGACTGGAGGATCCAGGTTCGAAGCCAGCCTCAGCTACCTAGTGAGGCCCTCCACAACTTAGTGAGTCCCTGTTTCAAAATAAAGAATAAAAGAATGCCCCTGGGTTCAATCCCTGGTGTGTCCTCCCCCCCCCCACGCAAACTAAAAAAAGGGCTGGGGGTATAGCTTGGAGGAGCATGCCTCTGAGTTCAATTCTAAGTACCACAGAACAACAAAAAGGAATATGGGATTTCAAATCATAGGACCTTGGTCAGTCCTAGCTCTACCAACTTACTTGCCAAAAACCTTTAGCCTGAGCCGGGCGTGGTGGCGCACGCTTGTAATCCCAACATTTGGGAAGCTGAGACTGGAAGATCCGGGTTCGAGGCCAGCCTCAGCTACTTAGTGAGGCACTCCTCAACTTAGTGAGACCCTGTTTCCAAATAAAGAATACAAAATAGGGCTGGGGGGGTAGGGCATAGGTAGAATGCCTGAGTTCAATTTCCAGTACCGCAAAAAAAAAAAAAAAAAAAAAACCCTTATTCCTTCTATTTAGTTAACAATACATTTATATTTAACGGAGTCTCAAAAATGTCAAAACAGGGCTGTGCCTAGCTTCAAAATTCCAAGAATTGCTCTCACCAACCCCATTCGCTTGACACACTGCTTCTAGGTAATAATTCTCTATTTTAACATCAGCTTAGATACGACTTGTCATTTTTCTTCTAGTTCACTGCCATTATTAAATGCATAAGCTACAGGTTGATGTATAGTTTATTTATAAAGAATTTATTTCTCAGCTGAGCAAGGTGGCACATGTCTGTAATCCCAGTGCCAGAGAGGTTGAGACCGGAGAATCACAAGTTTGAGCCAGTATCCCTGTTCAAAATTAAAAATGAAATGGGGCTGGTGGTGTAACTCAGAGGTAGAACACCCCTGGGTTCAATCCCCAGTACCACAAAAAAGAGACAGAGGTTTATTTTCCTTCCAAAAAACCAGTACTCAGCCAGGTGTGGTGGTACACGTCTATAATCCTAGTAATCTTGTAATGTAATCTTTGGGAGGCTGAAACAGGAAGATCACAGGATCTAGGACAGCCTCAGCAATTTAGTGAGGCTCGGCAACCTAGTGAGACCCTGTTTCCAAGTAAGAAATAAAATTGGTCTGGGGGTGTAGCTTGAAGGTAGAATGCCTCTGCATTTAATTCCCAGTACCATAAATAATAAATACACAGCCGGGCGTGGTGGCGCACGCTTGTAATCCCAGCATTTGGGAGGCTGAGACCGGAGGATTCTGGTTCTCGGCCAGCCTCAGCTACCTAAGTGAGGCACTCCGCAACTTAGTGAGACCCGGTTTCAAAATAAAGAATAAAAAATAGGGCTGGGGGTGTAGCTCGGAGGTAGAACGCCCCTGAGTTCAATCCCTAGTACTGCAAAAAAAAAAAAAAAAAAAAAAAAAAAAATTTTGCTTTGGTAAGGTGATTTTTTTTTTTTTTTTTTTTTCAGTACTGGGGATTGAACTCAGGGGCATTCTACCTCTGAGCTATACTCCCAGCCCTATTTTTTATTCTTTATTTTGAAACGGGGTCTCACTAAGTTGAGGAGTGCCTCACTAGGTAGCTGAGGCTGGCCGTGAACCTGGATCCTCCGGTCTCAGCCTCCTGATTGATAGGATTACAAGCAAGCACCACCACGCCCGGCTGGTCAGGTGATTCTTTACATAAAATGTTCTATGTTAGCTGGATGTGCTGTTGTACGCCTGTAGTCGCAGCACTTTGGACACTGAGACAGGAGGACAGCAGGTTCAAGTCCAGCCTCAGCAACCTTGTGAGGCCCGGCTTAAAAAAAAAAAAAAATTAAAAGAGGGCACTGGGGGTGTATGGCTCAGAGGTAGAATACCCCTGGGTTCAAAGTTCAATTCCCAGTACCATCCAAAAAAACGTTTTATGTCTTAAGAAAAAAAACAATTCAGAGTGCCTGAGAGCAAGGTCAATCAGATCTTAACAACACGGATTTTTTTTTCTGTAGACTCAAATGGGCTCTTACCTCCAAATACTTCCCACAGCTTAACCCTACGGTCCATGCCTCCTGTGGCCAGTAACCGGGAACCTGGGCTGAACTGCACAGCATTAACTTCCCCATCGTGCGCATCCTGCAAGACAAGAGCCCTCTCTGAATACACACATACTTGGAATGCCTACTCTAGGCAAAACATTAACACATTCTTAAACAGAGGTAGATCCGACCATTAACGAAAGTGGACTCCTAGCCCAAGGTCTCCTAAGACTACTACCATTTCAGTCTTAGAGTTACAGTTGCATTTATTTAAATGCACTACAATCTGCTCAAAAGGCAAAATCAGTAGATTGTCTTTGTACTAATTTAACATCGTCTAAGAATAATGAATTGTTTTTCTTTTTTTGGGTGGTAATAGGGGTTGAACCCAGAAGCATTCTACCTCCAAGCTATATCCCCAGCCCTTTTTTTATATTTTGAAACAGAATCTTGCAAGGCTGCAAAAAGTCTCCCTGAGGCTGGTATAAAATCTGCAATCCTGTCTCAGCCTCCTAAACACTGGGATTACAGATGTGTACCACCACATTTGGCCGAATAATGACATTTTGACCTATATATTAAAAAAAAAAAAAAAAAAGTCTTTTTTTGTACTGGGTATCAAACCCTGAGGCATTCTATCTCTAAGCTACACTACTGAGCCACATCTCCTGCCCCTCCTTTTCAAAAAAATTATTTTGAAGCCAGGCGTGGTGGCGCCTGTAATTACACTTGTAATCCCAGTACTTGGGAGGCTGAGACAGGAGGATCCAGGTTCACAGCCAGCCTCGGCTACTTAGTAAGGCCCTCCACAACTTAGTGAGTCCCTGTTTCAAAATAAAGAATTAAAAAAAAAAATAGGACTAGGGGTGTAGTTCGGAGGTAGAATGACCCTGGGCTCAATCTCCAGTATCGCCAAAAAAAAAAAATTTTTGAGACAGGGTCTTGCTAGGCTGGCCTTGAATCTGTGATCCTCCTGCCTCAGCCTCCCTAGTCACTAGGATTACAAGCGTACACCTTTACTGATGCACCGTAATATAAGCTGATGCTGGTGCTACTGCTAGACACCATCAGGCCATCTGGGATCACCAGAGCCATACGCAGTTCTGGAAACATCACAGCAGTGGCATGTAGTAGGAAGAACTCTGCCAGGTTTCCTAACGCCTTGAAGCCTCAGTTTGCTCATCTACAAAAAGGTTTTATGACCTAAGACTGCCTAAAAATGAACAGGTTGTCAATAAAAGTTATTTTTGGAGACTTTAAAAAAATTCCTCATAGGGAAATTTCTGAGACTGGCATAAACATGGAAACATGTAAGGTGGCACACGTGTTCAGCATAAGAAAGGGAACCAGGCAGAAAAGCATCCTTATAATCTACTCTCTTAAAGGGACAGTCGACACAGAGGCATTTCTGGGTGAAGAGCGATGTACTGGATTTGCTTCCAGCCCAGCAAAGTGTGGGGAGACGGCCCTTACCAAGCGCATCCCATTAACAGACTGGGAAGCGAGCAGCACTAGATGATTTGCTTTTCCACCTGCCCCCATGTCCCGCTGCTAAAAATCTGTATGACAGGTGACCTAACCTTTTTTTTTTTTTTTTTGTGGTACTGGCAACTGAACACAGGGGTGCTCCACCTCTGAGCTACATCCTCAGCCCTATTTTTTTATTTTGAGCAAGAGTCTAAGTTGCCAGTGCTGGCCTTGAACCTGCAATCCTCCTGCCTCAGTACTTGGGTACGGATCACAGGCACACACCACCAGACCTGGCTCTAGGTGACCTGAGAGATCATGTAGAAGTCTTTCTCCCGAGGAGGTCTCAGATTGAAAACTTGAGATCATGCACTGTCACACCCTGCTTGCCACTTGTCAAGCTCCTGTGTAACGAGATCTGTTGGAAACCAGTCAGCTGTGAACCGTGCACTCTCGGAAACACACGCTGACAAAGTCCTGAACTATCAGCTGCTCCGCGATCCCACACACATGACTTAAGTGTGCCAGGAAAAAGGGGGCTGCTGGGAGCCGAGGGCAAGGGAGGGACTGTGACCTTCAGTGCAATCAGACCTTTTACTCATCATCATCGACCTCTGGGAGGAGTGCAGGCCCACATGGAATCACAGGAGTGGAGTGGGAACGGGAAGGAGTCTTGCTGTTCCCTGGCCCACTCCTCCTCCAACACAGGCAGGACTCTACCTGACACCCAAGGCAGCTCACTGTGTGGAAGTATTAACTATAATGCAGTTCCTCCTCATGCCTGACTGAAAGCCCCAGCATCGGAAGACCACTCCATTTTCTTTTTTTTTTTTTTTTTTTGCGGTACTGGGGATTGAACTCAGGGGTATTCTACCTCCAAGCTATACCCCCAGCCCTATTTTTTATTCTTTATTTTGAAACCGAGTCTCACTAAGTTGCGGAGTGCCTCACTAGGTAGCTGAGGCTAGTCGCGAACCCGGATCCTCCGGTCTCAGCCTCCCGAATGCTGGGATTACAAGC
>PVLC010030378.1:0-19540 GCA_004027655.1 Graphiurus murinus | reverse complement strand
ATAATAACACAGAATGAGGAAATGCATTTCTTTCTTTTTTATTGGGGCATTGTAATGATACATCTTAATGAGGTACAAGCTGGCAGAGGCATACATGCACACAGCACTCACTTAACTCTGCCCCAATTCCCACCCCATTCCCTCCTCCCTCCCTCCCTCCTTCTCATGTTTGGCTTAGTGATTGACATTGATATGTTTGCGAATGTACAGAAATGCATTTCTAAGGACACATGTAGGTTCATGTTTGAAAGTGAAAGCAGAATTGTTCAGAAATTGAGCAAATTCCTCCCATGAAAATGAGTCAGCACACACACACACACACAAACACACACACACAGTCAACACAACTGATCAGCAGAGACCAAGAAGAAATCAGGTCAGCACCATGAAGCACCTGCTATATGAAGGGGTTTAAGCCCATTGTAGAACCTAGGAAATCATAAACAGTGGACCAATATTCATTAGTCTGATGTCTTCTCTTCTATGAATTTGTGATCAAGTAACTTCTGTGGATACAAGTACTTTCTGTTTCTTTTGACAGATGTGGGAAAACTGCTGGTGATCCCTTGACAGGATTTCTCCTGTACTGTTTGTTTCTTCTTTGAGACTCATTCTTTGAACTTAAGTGAATTTCTAAATCCTGAGGCCTAAATATATTTTCCTTTCATATTCCATATTTAATGAAAAATTTTTGTATAAATATTTGCTGTTCTGAAGGCACACCCAGGATCTTTCCCATGCTGTACCACTGACCCACAAGCCCAGGCCACAATCTCTTATTTTCAGTACAGATAGACAGTGTACATCTTCATGAGGCATGGTTTAATATTTTCATATATCCATGCATTCTGTATTGACAAGCTCAGGAACTATGGTTTACTCATCATCTCAAACACATACCATTTCTTTATGTTAAATGTTTTTAATTGTTCTTCTCTTTCCAGAATTATACAAGGAGTTACTGTTAACTATAGTAACTTTTTGGGTAAAGGAACACCAGCAACTGTTATTTCAATCTTCAAGGACACTGCACCTGCCAAATAGCACCCAGTCCCCCTTTTCCCACACACTTCCTGGCCTGTGTTAGCCACTCCTCAGCTCTCTGCTTCCATGAGACCAGCAGTTCTGCAATGAATATATGGATGACATGAGGAATTCTCTGTCCTTCAGTGCCTGGCTTTCTCCTCTCAGCAGTGTGATCTCTAACTGTGGAATCCAATCCCAGAGGTTGCTATATGGCAGGAAGATGTGCAAATAGGGTCTTCCTCTGCTAAAGCAAACCAGCCCAGTCTAGAATCCACCACTCTAGTCTCCACATCTATGAGATCAACTCCACGTGTGAATGACGTCATGAGGGATTTCTCCTTCTGCAGCTCACCATGTCACTTCAACTAATATCCTCCAGGATCCTCCACGTGTCAGCAAGTGGCTGGGTTTCATATATTTTATGGTGAAATAGTAAGTATTCATATATATATATATATATATATATATATATATATATATATATATATATATATGTTTTCCTCAGGCATCAGGCCATCAGTGGATACTTGGTGGATGCTTTCTCTTTGCTATTTGAACACTGCTGCCACACTCATGGGAGTGTATTGTCCTTTCACATAATGATGTCTTTCCTTTGGATACACACACATGTGTGAGTTTGACAAACATGTGGTAGTTCTAGTTTAAAATATTTTTCAAAATCTGTAACTTTGTCCATATTGGCTTCACTAATTAAATTTACATATCCATTTTGAGTTCCAATATCCTACATCTACTCTAATATTTGTAAACTTTGGGAAAGAAAGCATCAGTTCTCTATATTTTAGTCTTTGGTTTCCATCTGTAACCTGGAGAAATCTTTGACAGCACATGGCATGAATTGTGTACATATGTGAAAATGAAATAAGTTTGATGGCTAAAGAAATATTTCAAAAAAACATTTCCCAAACCTCCTTTTTACCATGTTCCAGAGCACTTACACCTGCTCTGGACAAACTCTCTCTGAGATGCCCCTCTAAAGAGCTTGCTTTATAGCAGGAGAATATGCAAATAGGGCCTCCCTCTGGTGATGAAAACCAGCCCAGCCCTCACCCTGCAGCTCAGGAGAGGAGCCCAGCCCTGCATCCCAGGTGACCCCATTCAGTGATCAGGACTGAACACAGAGGACTCACCATGGAGTTGGGGCTGAGCTGGGTTTTCCTTGTTGTTATTTTGAGAGGTAATTTATGGGGAACAAGATATGTTGAGTGTGAACGGACATGAGCGAGAGACACAGTGGATGTGTGGCAGTTTCCTGACCAGGATGTCTCTTTGTTTGCAGGTGTCCAGTGTGAGGTGCAGCTGGTGGAGTCCGGGGGAGGCTTGGTGCAGCCTGGGGGGTCCCTGAGACTCTCCTGTGTGACTTCTGGATTCACCTTCAGTGACTACAGCATGCACTGGATCCGCCAGGCTCCAGGGAAGGGGCTGGAGTGGGTCTCAACCTTTAGTAGTAGTGATAGCACATACTACTCAGAGTCCGTGAAGGGCTGATTCACCATCTCCAGAGACAACTCCAAGAGCACATTGCACCTGCAAATGATCAGCCTGAGAGCTGAGGACACGGCCATGTATTACTGTGCAAGTGAGAGACACAGTGAGGAACCTCAGTGTGAGCCCAGACACAAACCTCCTGCAGGGTGTCCAGGACCAGCAGGGGGCACACAGTTCCTGAAGGTTTAACTGGATCAACGAAAAGGAAACAGATGCAGAGAGTGAATTTGACTGGATTTTCTTCTGCTGTGATTTCAGGTTTCAACCATATTCATTTTTCCCTGAGAAGTTCTCTGCACTTACATTTCTGTGTCTACCATGTAAGTATCTAAGTTCCAAATTGTTCTTAGGTTTTATTTGAAATGAATTTTGCCAGAACACTGTATCCCACAGTTCCAAAATTTGAACAAAATAAAGAAGAAATTCCTAATGTCTACATCCTTAAAGTGTAAAATTCCAAAAATATCACTATTTTTAAAATGCTATTATTCACATAGTTTAAAATTGTTAAAAAGTAATTATTCATATTTCACTAGGAGTTTATTTATGAATACATAAAAAACACCCACTATACTTCAAAGCCCCACTAACATAATAAATTACTCAATAATAGCATACGTACATTTACAAGTGTAAATGCTCAGGAATATATAATCCTGACAGTCACATGGGGTAAAATGTATTGGATAACTTACATTCATAAAGAAAAAAAAGTAATTTAAAGTCGTTAAAAGGTCTATGCTGGGTGTGGTGGCGCACAGTTGTAATCCCAGTACTTGGGAGGTTGAGACAAGAGGATCCAGGTCGAGGCCAGCCTCAGCTGCTTAATGAGGCTCTCTGCAACTTAGTGAGACCCTGTTGCAAAATAAGAATAAAAATAGGAGGAGAGGTGTAGCTCAGAGATAGAATGCCCCCTGGGTTCAATCCCCAGGACGGCAAAAAAAAAAAAAAATCGTTAAAAGATAATTATTCGTATTTCACTTGCTGTTTATTTATGAAATACATAAAATACACCCAGAATACTTCAAACCCCACTAAAGTAATAAATTACACAATAAAGCCATACATACATTTACTAGTGTAAATGCTCAGGAATAAATCCTGACAGTCACATTGGGGTAAAAATGTATTGAAGATGACTTACATTCATGAAGAAATTAATTGAAATCCAATGGCCTTACTTTTTTCTTTTTACCTATGTGCACACAGATTTATAACTATAGGCTTCTAAAATACTGTGACAGGCAATGCCAATCTATTGATGAAATATGTAAGATATGGCAGGAAGAAAAGGTTGATTATTCAGTGGCACAATGACTCAGTATCAGGATCAAGAGAAACTCTACTTTTCAGAAATGTAGATGTGCAAAATAAACACTTTGCAGTTACTGGGGAAATTTAAAAATGTTTATGTATGTAGATACATATGTCAATGTTGTGAAGGACTGTAGTCACAAAGGGTTCTTATATTCCTGTAAAATTTTATCGGTGCGTTATAGTCTCCCATCATAACGAGGTTCATTGTGGTAGTGACATACTGCACTCAGCACTTGGTGAGCTTTCCCTCAGCTCCTCTGCACTCTTCCCCTTCCACATACGTGACATTTATATTAGCATGGGTGTTTTCACATATGTATAAATCATTAAAATATGTCTACCAAGAGGTTTTTGTAATTTCCATGACATGTGGCCGATGTCTTCACTTCAATTTTTTAAAATGCTTTAGAATGAGCAGTAGCAACAGACTTTCTTAGAAACCTCCTCACATTTCCATAAGAAGCCTGAGTGGCACCTAACTGCATCTTTCACTGTGGTTTGGGATGCTGTTGTCACAGAGACCCTGAGCCACAGACGTCCTGATGAGTACACAGAATGCTCCCCTCCCCGGTGATCACCCCACCAGTGCAGTAAAAGAGGATGACAACGGAATCCTCTGCAGTAGCCAGGCTCTCTGTGAGGGTGAGAAGTTACCACTGCCGCAGATAAGAGGAGAGGAGACAGTGTTGGGGACAGCCCGGTCACTTGGAGCCTGTGACACCAACAGCTGCAAGACCCCGCTCAGGCTTCTCTTCCGTCTCAGGTTCATTCCTTCCTCTCCACTCTGTGGTTGTGACCAGGTGAACTACTCTGTGCTTTATGGGAAGTGAGGTATACCTGTGGGCTGCATGTAGAGTCATGGACCCAGGAAGACATATCCATTTCCTCCAGGGAATGATATGCACCCTTGGGTGATACAGTTATGAGTCTGTCTGTTTGTGACCTCAGGTCTGCAGTCCATGGGGCAGGCAGGCAAAAGCAGAAGATGACCAGTAGCCTGGGGTCCAACAAGACAGCACAATGCTTCATGAGGAGATTTCATGCAGAATCAGGGGTTTCTCTAACAGATATGAACCTGTTCACTCGCCTGCTTTTGCCCCAATAATCAGAGGACCCCAGGCTCTGCCTCACCTACATCAACAGGGGGTGCTTCTGCTTGTCAAGTCTCTGAAGTGCACCATTGATGCAGATTGGGGGCTCCAGGAAGCCCAGTTAGCATATGTCAATGTTTCTCCAACAGACTCACTCCATCGGTGTGTCCATAGCCTGATACCCTGCTTTCCAGACATCCATTATTGGTGGAAGCAAGTCCCAGGACCTGGCCTGGTATGGGGTGAAACACAGAAGATGCATGACCTCAACAGCAGCCCCTTACCAGAGGTTCTTTGTCGAGGGCCTAGCCCAGCCGGAAAGACCCCGCCTCTAGATGGCGCCTGGCAGAGTGCCAGATGTGGCTGCAGGTGGTAACATTCTAGGGCTGCGCCACGCCAGAGCACATGCACCAGCACGCCCGGCTCGTGGCCGGCCCACGTGAGAGCTGTATGAGACGCCTCGTGGCTTAGGCCCTGTGTGGCTTTAAGAGCCTCCACCTCTCGCATGTGAGAGAGAGGCTGGCTGGGTTATTGCTGGAGTGGGTTGCTGGAGAAGTTCTGGGAGGAAAGGTTGTTGGTTGCTAGTGGAAGGTGGATTGCTGGAGAGAGGGGTTATTGGGAGTCTGTTGGAAAGGCACTATTTGGAGAGACGGCTTCTGTGCTGTGTTTGTTACTGTTTGTGTAGTACCCTTGATCCCAGAGAGAGAGGTATAATAAAGAGAGGTTTGAATCAGCAACATTCAGGCAGCATCTTTATTGGGGCCTCACGGTTGAGGGTTCAGCCTGGGGTTCCTGATAGTTCTTCTATCGTGGAGCCTCCATTTTTCTAAAGAAGTTGTCCCTCCACGGAGCACACCTACCCAGGTGAGGCAAAGTCAGAGGCAGAAGAGGCACCCATACTGGGAGGGCTTGATAGAGGAGTCAGACAGACACCGTCCCAAGTCTACAATCTGCTGCATCCAGATCCTAGGTCTTCTGCCCCTAGCAGTCATGTTGTGCAGCATCCCCAAGGTGTGTTCCCTGAGATCTAGTGGGATGTGGTTCTAAGGTGACCATCCCCTTGTGTTAGGGAACTGTATTGTTTGGACAGATCTGACATGACAGGGAAACTGACTGTGGTACATAGGGACCCCAAAACACTTGTAGGGTTCCCAGGTGTTGGAGAACTGGAGGACCCACCATGCAGGCAGAGCTCATGTCCCTGCAATGATGGGGTGTGCTTTTGCTCTGATGACACAGAAAGTGTCAGACCCAGGCTGTAGTAAGCCTGGGTAACACACACACACACACACACACACACACGCACAAACACACACATTCATGTGCACACACACATTATGTGAACACCCCCACACACAGACATACACACACACACACACACACACACACACACACACACACACACACGCTATCACTGATTTGGCAGAAGTCAAAGAATGATCCAGTCAGAGACCAGGGAAGAAAACCTCATAGAGAGATTGCAGAAATGAAACTCATAAGCAAAAAAAGAAAGGATATAAGTTGGACTTCATCAAAGCTAAATACTTTTCATCTCAGATGATTGGGAAGCATATAAATGAAAAGCTGCATACCAAGAATAATTTGCAAATCATTTGACCATCAAATAACTGTATGCAGACTATAATTAAAACACTCATTACTGAACAGGGAAAATTATAAAATAAGCAAAGTTTGTGTAGATATTCCATGCAAGAGGATATGCAGATGATAAACCAACACATAAACAAACACCATATTTTCTCTGCCACTAGAGATATTAAATCAGGACTTCAATAGCTATTTCTCATTACAAAATATATTAAAATAAAAAGAAAACTTGCCAATCTAGTGTTGGGAGAGTGCGAAGGACATGGAGCCTGCACCATTCTACATGAAGTGCAAAATGAAATTTCTAGTATGCTCCCTACGTCACAGAGACAAGCAGTCATGTAGGAGGCAGAGGTGTCTGCTCAGCAGGGGTCCCTGGTCCCTTGTGCTATGGCCCTGGGGACTCTGTGTTATTCTTCCTCCCCTTGCTCTCACTCCTCACTCTTGTATCCAGGAGCTGGTCCAGGGACAGTGTAGCCTAGTAGTGGGGAGCATATGTTCAGATACCGGGAAACTTTTTAAAATACATGTTAAACCAGAAACATTCCACAAAGCATTCATTGTTGTAAACTCAACACCTAAAAGTCAAAATAAAATTAATATAATCACATGGTTATCTCTGAAATAGTAAAATTAAGTGAGTTGCTACATACACATTGAATAGTCCAGTTTTTCCAGCTCATTTACACACACTAAAGAAATATTTTTATAAAAATATGAAGTTATATGCAATTATAAATAAAGCTATGTGCTAATCAAAGCACAATATCTAAGGAAAATAACTTGTTGCTGATGCTGTCAGTGAGCTACTCCTCCAGTACACCTGCGTATGATCTGAGTACCTCCTTAACTGAGACATCCCCCAGGAGAGCTTGCTATATGGCAGGAGGACATGCAAATAGGGCCTCCCTCTGCTGATGAAAACCAGCCCAGCCCTCACCCTGCAGCTCAGGAGAGGAGCCCAGCCCTGCATCCAGGTGACCCCATTCAGTGATCAGGACTGAACACGGAGGACTCACCATGGAGTTGGGGCTGAGCTGGGTTTTCCTTGTTGCTGTTTTGAAAGGTAATTTATGGGGAACAAGAAATGTTGAGTGTGAGTGGACATGAGTGAGAGACACAGTGGATGTGTGGCAGTTTCCTGACCAGGATGTCTCTGTGTTTGCAGGTGTCCAGTGTGAGGTGCAGCTGGTGGAGTCCGGGGGAGGCTTGGTGCAGCCTGGGGGGTCCCTGAGACTCTCCTGTGTGGCTTCTAGATTCACCTTCAGTAGCTACTGGATGGCCTGGGTCCGCCAGGCTTCAGGAAAGGGGCTGGAGTGGGTCTCATACATTAATTATGGTGGTGGTAGCACATACTACTCAGAGTCCGTGAAGGGCCGATTCACCATCTCCAGAGACAACTCCAAGAGCACGCTGCACCTGCAAATGAGCAGCCTGAGAGCTGAGGACATGGCCATGTATTACTGTGAAACAGACACAGTGAGGGAAACTCAGTGAGAGCCCAGACACAAACCTCCTGTAGGGGCGCCAAGGACCAGCAGGGGGCGCTCACGACCTACAGGTGGTGCTTAAGTACTGGAAACAGATGTTGTATGATTTAACCGAATTTTTTTCTTTTTGGTTTTGAATTTCTGTGCCTGTAACACTTTTCCCTGCGGAGTTTCCTTTTTATGTTATGAGCTTTCCACGAAAGCATTTGAATTAAAAATGTTTACTAGGAATAGTTTTATACAGATTTGTACACTAACCTGAAACTTATAATACCCAACGTTGAAGTACTGAAAGAAGAGACTCCTCATGTCTATAATCTCTATAATCTAAAATTTACAAAACATTCATATCAGCAAAGTACTTTCTTTGACAAGGTAGATTGAAATTATTAAAATACAGTCTATTACAATGACCTGGTTATTGATTTAGGAAATACATAAAAACACACCAGAACTATCCGTCATTCACATTCTACCTGGTAGTAGTTGATAAAAGCAAATGCACGTGTGTAAGAATAAACACTAAAGAATACTAATTACTCTCACACTTATATAATATGTTTGAGAAGATGACTTACGTTCATAAAGAGATTGTTGAAAAGGTTAAATTGATATCATTTGTGTGTAACTGTGCCCCATGGCTTTTTAACTGGGATCATCTGAAACCCAGTACCAGGCAGCCTAAGAGAAAGGTGGCAAAGTCGATGTGGTACCTCGAGCAGCCCAGGGAACCGAGACCATGAGTCACTTTTATAAAGGCAGGTTGATACACGGAAATCGTTTATTGAGGAAGTTTCTAAATGTTGTATATGGGCAAATCTTGCACACCAATCAGTAGTGAAATGAACATGTCCCAGGAAACAAAATTGCATGATATTGCATGATACAAATTAGAACTCTCCTAGACCTCTATACAGTTTATACTTCAATATAGCAAGTGTTACAAAGATGAATTCTACATTATAATGAATTGGAATAAAAATAGCATGGGAAATAAAATAGCAGGAAAAGGAAAAAGTTTCAATGTAGGAAAATTGTAATTGCATGAGCAGTTGAGAGCCTTGTGTGGAGATGCTACATATGATATGGCTGACTTTCACTATTATTAACTTTATTAAGTTTTATTCCTCTTTTTCATTGCTGGGACCAAAGTACCTGACAACCGTAGCTTAGAGGAAGAAATGCTAGTTTAGATTACATGATTTCAGAGCTCAGTCCTGGATGAGCAGGTTCTGGGGCAGGAACAATAGCAGCAAGGCTTTAGGATTTTAAAAAGAAATATATAATGAAAATAGTATTTTCCAAAAAACCTCATTACCACCCTGCTCACAGCATACTAACATCAGTGGGCAAGGCTCACACTGAGGAATCCAACTACAGAGCTTGCTATATGGCAGGAGAACATGCAAATAGGGCCTCCCTCTGCTGATGAAAACCAGCCCAGCCCTCACCCTGCAGCTCAGGAGAGGAGCCCAGCCCTGCATCCAGGTGACCCCATTCAGTGATCAGGACTGAACACAGAGGACTCACCATGGAGTTGGGGCTGAGCTGGGTTTTCCTTGTTGCTGTTTTGAAAGGTAATTTATGGGGAACAAGAAATGTTGAGTGTGAGTGGACATGAGTGAGAGACACAGTGGATGTGTGGCAGTTTCCTGACCAGGCTGTTTCTGTGTTTGCAGGTGTCCAGTGTGAGGTGCAGCTGGTGGAGTCTGGGGGAGGCTTGGTGCAGCCTGGGGGGTCCCTGAGACTCTCCTGTGTGGCCTCTGGATTTACCTTCAGTAGCTACTGGATGGGCTGGGTCCGCCAGGCTCCAGGAAAGGGGCTGGAGTGGGTTTCATACATTAGTGAAGGTGGTGGTAGCAAACACTACTCAGAGTCCATGAAGGGCCGATTCACCATCTCCAGAGACAACTCCAAGAACACGCTTCACCTGCAAATGAGCAGCCTGAGAGCTGAGGACACGGCCATGTATTACTGTGCAAGAAGCACAGTGAGGGAAACTCAGTGTGAGCCCAGATACAAACCTCCCTGTAGAAACACTCAGCTCCTCCAGAGGGCGCTCAGGACACACTCAGCAAATGATCATTTATCAGAGTATGTTACTGGGATTTAGCCCAGAGGTGATTAGAGGAAGGCCTCTGGGCTAAACCCCCAGTAACACACACAATTTTATTTAACCCTCAACCCTTATTTTAGTTTTACTTTTGAAACGGAATCAAAGAGTCTGCTGAGAGTCTTGCTAAATTGCTCTGGCTGGTCTTAAGCCTTCGATCTTCTTTTCTCAGCCTTTCAATTATTGGGATTATAGGCATGCACCACCATGCCAGGCTCAAGGGAGGTTAAATGTCTACATTTTGGTAGGTCGTGGCTTCCCTTCTTCATAGTGTGTTCCCTCAAAAATTCACCTGCATCACAATTCACAATAGCCAAATTATGGAAGCAACCCAGATGCCCATCAACAGATGAATGCATTACAAAATTATCGGAAATACACACAGTGGAATTCTACTCAGCAATAAAGAAGAATAAAATAATGTCATTTGCCAGAAAATGGAAGGACCTGGAGAATAGTATGTTAAGGGAGATTACCAGTCACAGAAAGTGAAAGGGCATATAGTTTCTCTATTATGCACAACCTAGAGAGAAACTTGGATACCAGAAGGACTCCAGATAATGCAGGAGAAACCTCAGTGGAGACAGGGAAGCGGTCTAAGGGAAGGGGAGGGGAAGACTGAGGTTAACTAATGGAAATACTGCCATCAACTATGTGTACATATGTGAAAATATCAATGTCAATCTCAGTCCTCTGTATTGGGGAAGGTAAGATGGGGAGATGGGGGACCCCATGTGCTGTGTGCATGCATGTCATTGTCAGCATGATTTACACTATCATGTGAGACTATAAAAGCACATTAAATATCCCCCTGCATTAGTATTCTCTGCCTACCTTAATGTCTCTGAATTGACGTAGTTGTTATAACAGAAAAAAATTGTCACATGCATTCATTCAGAATGTAAACAACAGTTTTTATACCTATCTTTAATGGCAATAAATTAACAATCCCTCTGATAAATGTCATCTAAATATATAAACAGTGTAGGTTTGGATTCAAACACACAGCACTAATTCAAAATACCCGAGGTGCCTACTCACAAGGATTAGCACAGAGATCATGTTGGACAGCAGGTGACAGAGAGACTCAGCAATACACAGCAGAACAACAGCCCCTGTGCTGGCCACAGTCTTGTCACCACAGTCCCAACACCTATTGTCTATAACATCATGCAAAGCAGAGACCCCCACCACAGTTAGTTAGGAATACTGAGTTTGATAATGTCACATATACATCAAGTGAGTGGGTGAGGGCTTACACTTTCCAATACTGAAGGGTCTGAGGGCAAGAGAGAACACTTCTCAAAAAGTCTAAAATTGGCTGATAAGTCCAGAAAAGGGCAGTGTCCTAGGATAATAATTCTGGTTTGGTGATGAGTTTAGAGTCAGTATTCTCACTCACAAGAATGTTTTCAGGGTTGAATCTTCCGGGATAATTACAAAGGAGAAGTTCTTACTACCTAAAACGATTACCCATCCTAGCAGAAATGAAAGAATGAAACAGAAGTGGTCCACAGTCTGATACCATAAGCATAGAGTTCAACTTCTAATTCTATGGAATATTTGTGAAAATAATTTAAACAGAAAGGAAGGTACCAATATGTGTGGGAAACCAATGTGTCTAAATAAAATGAGAGATACATGAAAAGTAACCGATGAATTAGCACAGTAACATTTTATTCAAAAATTACTGAAGATAATTTAATATACATAACATATGAAGAGCTCGATTCAATAACATCTAAACACACAATTCAAGTAACTTGTGATGAAAGGCATGAATATAACAAGACATAGAGATAACCCACAAGTTTACTAGGGAAGGCAGGGACTCAGTCTCCTGACGTCATCACAGGCAGTGGTCCTGAAATCCCCATCAAACCTCTTCATCAGAGGCCTATCTCTTCACCACGTTCCCATCTCAACCGAAGCACGATATGTTCCTGTTTTCATAAGAAAAAGATACCTGTGGGGTACTTTGGGGGCACTTTGAGGTCAGCATGGACAACAAAAAGTGATAGGGGCAGAGAGAGAGAGGGTCTCCTAGCATGAAGTCCCGAAAACCTCAATCGTAGTGTGTGTGTGTGTGTGTGTGTGTGTGTGTGTATGTGTGTGCGTGTGTGTAGGTAAGGTCTGAGGGACTAATAGGGAGCAGACTTCAATCAGCACCTGCCTGTACCTCTGGCTGTTCTCAGGCTGATTTTCCACCTGAGGAGCTTAAAGGAAATGAGAACCTCCCACCCCATGTTGAGTGTCCACTCTATCAGTGTGACAGAAAATCTGCACAACTGGGCTTCCTGGTGGTCTGTGTTATCATTGCATGGAGTCTCCCTGCCGAGGAGTAGGTGTTACCAAAAGCAGCCCACTCTTCAAGATACAGGGTTGGAGGTCATGTTCATCCTGAAGGAGCACACTTTGGCCAGCACACAGCCATTTCCTACTATCCTGGAGGAGATTGAGTAGATGCCCTGGGAGCTTTGGTGGACACCTCCAAAAAGGGGCTTGGGACACTCCCTACATACCTCTGCCCCAGCAGAAGGTGCAAGGGCAGCAGGGAGGAATTTTCACTGAGCACAGAGTTGTCTTCTTTCAAAAATGATAATATGCAGTTAAACATGTATAGAAGAGCTAATATGTGTTAAACTGCTCTTTTTTCTGAATTATTTATCTAACACAACAATGTAAGGAAAACCACCTGGTACTTCTGGATATTGCTCTACTCTGAGGCTGGAGGGCAGGATTTCTACTTGGAATTCAATGATTCCCAACACTGGGGACACTCTGGTCCCAGGAAACAGACTTGTAGGACAAGGTCTGTGTAGTGAGGCCTGTCACACTTGAGACCAGAACTTCAGGTCCAGTGACAACAGAAACAGAAGTAGACCACATGGTTGAAAATGCACAGCAAGGGTTATTGGGTGATTCTGCTCCAGCAACAATGGAAACACAGCTCTACACACAGTGTGTCATGCTGTCTCCAACAAAGTCATCCGCTTGCAGCTTTTATGGTGCTTGAAGGGAAGACCACGCTTGGTCCTGAGATGTCTGCCTCTTCACCTTGTTTCCATCTCTACCCCACTGGTGAGTGTGTTCCTGTGATCATAAGATAAAGGTAACTGTGGGGTACTTTGTAGACTGTTCAAGGGATATGTTTGCCCCTCAAATCAGGAATTTTCCCTTATCAATTCGTGTGTCACCAATATGGCTTCCAGAACAGGGGAAACTATTGCCCTGTCTCAATGACTTTGATTTTAGTGGCTCTGCCTTCTATAGATAAAGCTTCTAGGAAGGGCTTTGAGAGCCTTGCTCAAGTTGGAGAAAGGGATCTTCCTCATGTCAAACTCCCAACAATTGTTTCCAAAAACTATATAAATATCAGGACCTCAAAATACTCACATGTCATGACATAAATATGAACAGTCAAGTACAGTTGACTTTGTCTTATTTTTGTCCCTATGAACAAATAATTAAAACACAATTTACGCAATGAAAGTTTATGTGGCTTAGATTTACTGAGTTTCTCTTCATGGTTGGCTGGCTAGAGGGCAGACACATCTTGTCATCGAGACCTCAGGGGATTGAAGAGGAAAAGATATTTTTAGTTCTTGGTCTCCAGGAAGCATAGAGTAGAGGGGACCAGGGACAGACTCAGACAGACTCAGTCCCCAAGGCCCTTCCCCAGGGTCCCACTGCCTCCAGCCATGCCCCAGCTCTGTACCTGCCTGCCTTGGCTAACACACGGGCTTTTATATCCAAAGCTTCACAAATGGGAAGAAATTGGGCTGGATAATCCCTGCAGCTGAATTTCTCACATTGGTTGACCTGAAATGTTGGAATTCAAGTTATCTACTTCCAAAGTAAAATAGAGGAGAAGACACATACTTTTCTATATTTCCAGTTAAAGTAGGTAGAATTACATTTAGCAGGGATTCACCAACCTGAAGTCTTTGGAAATCTAAGTGAGTATTCTCCAATATTCCCAAGTCTTCCATCTCATAGCCAGGAATCCCTTCCATGCAGACAATGCAGACCAATAAGCAAAGGGTAGACCTGTTGACAGTGGACTTCCCAGTATTTCCTCATTTGAATTATACTTCCCTACCCTGCCTGGCAGGCTAGAACCCACCGAATGGTGAGTTAGGAGGAAGCAGAAGAGAGGCTGCTTCCAAAAGCTGTAGGTGGGGTGCTGATGAGGGACTTGGTTCTCAACCGCAGCCATTACATCCATCACTTCTTGGGATCAGTGATTGAATTATTTACTATTGTTGTAGTGTTTCCTCATAGGAATTCCTGTCTCTCTTCTGTGTACCATTGGCTATTTTATGCTTTGTATAAAATTTGATAGTTTTTATTTTGGTTTAGTTGTAAGATTTGAAACCATTTTTCATGGGATATGAACATGTCCAAGTGAGTAACCACTTCCTGTGTGATACTCAGAAGCTGGAAGCAGTGCACGTAGCCATCAGCTTGCTTATCATCTGTGGTGCATTCTTGTCTAGAAATGCTGTCCATCATGAAAATGAAGGTTTTCCTGACTCATTATATAATGGTGGATTCATGATACTCATGGAAATTGAAGGATGCCAAAGACGAAACACACATTTTAAATCCTAGAAAATGAAAACTAATAACATAACCTTGAAGGTGAGTTTTACAATAAAACTGTGGGAGAAGGGAGTGAATGGAGGTAGGACTACCAGAGGGCAGGAGCAAAGTTAGGACAATCCATGTGTTCACTGTCTTAGGGTCTATGATGACTGCACAGTGGGGAAAACCAGCAAATACTTAATCAGTGTTCACCCTCATTGTGTGACATTCATGTTATGTCAACCATATGCCACATAAACCATCTATAATAAATAAATGGCAGGCGAATGTGTCTGATGGAAAGAAAGACAGGAGCGTGGGAATTCTCTGATCCCTGAAAACACATCAGCATGAACCTGGATGTCTGTGCCTTTAGTGGGCACAGAAGAGAATGCATGAAAGTCACACCTGCTCTCAACAGGACATGTGCTGAAAACACCACTAGGTGGGTCCCATTCTACCTAGGAGCTGGTCCATGAGCAGTGTGGCCTAGTGGTGAGAAACTTGGAATGATATGGGGAAATATTTTGTCATACATGTCAAACCAGAAACATTGCACAAAGGACTCATTGTTTTAATTTGAACACCTAAAACTAGAAATAAAATTGATATCTTCTACATGGTTATCTGTCTACAAATAAAATGATATGATTTGCTACATATACACTGAATGAAAGCAGTTTTCCATAGTTCACTTGAACATTAAAGAAATATTTTAATGAAAGTATGACATTTCATACACAATTATAAATAAAACTATGACTTTAGGTCTATGCTCATCAAAAGACAATCTTCTAAGGAAATTAACTTGTTGCTGATGCTGTAGTGAGCTGACATCTCCAGTACACCTGCATCTGATCTGAGTACCTTCTTAACTGAGTCGTCCCTCAGGAGAGCTTGCTATATGGCAGGAGGACATGCAAATAGGGCCTCCCTCTGCTGATGAAAACCAGCCCAGACCTCACCCTGCAGCTCAGGAGAGGAGCCCAGCCCTGCATCCAGGTGACCCCATTCAGTGATCAGAACTGAACACGGAGGACTCACCATGGAGTTGGGGCTGAGCTGGGTTTTCCTTGTTGCTATTTTGAAAGGTAATTTATGGGGAACAAGAGATGTTGAGTGTGAGTGGACATGGGTGAGAGACACAGTGGATGTGTGGCAGTTTCCTGACCAGGCTGTCTCTGTGTTTGCAGGTGTCCAGTGTGAGGTGCAGCTGGTGGAGTCTAGGGGAGGCTTGGTGCAGCCTGGGGGGTC
Source organism: Graphiurus murinus (assembly GCA_004027655.1). Lineage (NCBI taxonomy): Eukaryota > Metazoa > Chordata > Mammalia > Rodentia > Gliridae > Graphiurus > Graphiurus murinus. The sequence goes on along the minus strand of PVLC010030378.1, from coordinate 3,545 downwards.
CCTGAGACTCTCCTGTGTGGGATCTGGAATCACCTTCAGTGACTATAGCATGCACTGAGTTCGCCAGGCTCCAGGAAAGGGGCTGGAGTGGGTCTCAGCCATTAGTGGTAGTGGTGGTAGCACAAGCTATGCAGAGTCTGTGAAGGGCCGATTCACTATCTCCAGAGACAACTCCAAGAACACACTGCACCTGCAAATGAGCAGCCTGAGAGCTGAGGACACGGCCATGTATTATTGTGCAAGAGAGACACACAGTGAGGGAAACTCTGTGTGAGCCCAGACACAAACCTCCTGCAGGGGTGCCCAGGACCAGCAGGGGGCGCTCAGGTGGTGCTTATGATCTAAGAGCACAAACCATGCAGAATAAGTGTGCTGAAAAATTTGGGGGGTACGGGGGGTTAAATGCCTTTAAAAGTTTTCCCTGAGAAGTTCTCATATGTTGTGTTGGAAATCTACCAGAGGAATATATGAATTAAAAATGTTGATTAGAAATATGTTTAAAATGGTTTGTATCATAATCTGAATCCCATAATAAAATAGATATAATTCTGAATATATATATTCCTCCCATTATAAATTTCATAAAAATAGTTGTCAAAGATATATGCCCACAAAGTACCAATAAGAATAAATGTAAAAATTACATTTCTTGGCAAAGTAATTTGCCTGCAGGGGCGCCCAAAACCCACTAGAAGGGGGAGGCTCAGGTCGTGCTGGTTTCCTATGGATAAACAGAAAGGAAACAGATGCAGAGTGCTGAGTCTGTCAGTTTGTGACCTCAGGTCTGCTGTCCATGGGGTAGGCCATCAGAAGTTAAAGATGACAAGGAGCCAGGAACCCACCAGGCCAGCACCATGCCCATTCCAGGTAAAGAGGTGTCCTGCAGAAGCTGGGGTGTGTCTCATGAAGATGAATCAACCTTAATGTCTACTGCTGCTCGTGAACCGGCTGACCCCAGACCCTGCCTCATGTGAGTCACCAAGTAGTGGTGCTAAGAAGAAGTCTCAGACCCAGGCTGAGGTCAGCATCAGCAACACAGAGTGCTGGGTGCAGGGAGAGAGGCTCACCAAGGACCCCAGCCAGTGTGAGTGTGTGAAGGTGGGATCTGAGAGACAGATGGGGAGCTGGTTCTGAGCGGCTCTGGCCTATACCTGTGGGTATTCTCAGGCTGATCAACCTGTGGATCCTAGATCAGTTGAGAGCCTCCCTACCCCATGTTTAGCATCCACTCTCAGCATGGCAGACAATCTCCAGGGTGGGGCTCCCTGGGGGTCTCATTATCCTGCATGGTGTTTGTCTGCCCAGGAACAAGGATGAGCAGGAGTGACCCATTGCTCCAAGAGAGGGTGTCTCCTCAACAACCCTGGTGACACCCTAAGGAACTAATTGACCGACACCTTAACTCTCAATTTATGAAACTTTTAAAACCTCAATATTTTACTAAACTTTTATACTTAAAGAAATAGATATGCATTTTTTCTTATAAGTTTATTTACTACCCCTCAATATTTATATTACAAATAAGGCTCTGTATTGCAGAAATAGGATTTTTTCCTGAATATTCCCAAGTTTACATATTACTTCAAGTCTACTGGGCATTTCAATTGATGCAACTTTCAAAACTATAATAATTAACTTAAATTTCAACCTAAGAAACCTATACGTATGTACTCAGTTAATCGCCCTTATTACTATCAAAAATGTAATTTAATTTAAAAAGCACAGCACTAAAAGCATTAACAGAAAAGTTTGGGCCTAACATTTATATTAATTTATAGTGGGGTTACACAGGCAAGCATCTACATTCCAGTAAAGGTGCCCTATAAGTCAAGAATGACCTAATGGACCAGGTACCAAGTACACTAATGTAGCTCAAATAAATTGCTAAGCCACACCCACATGATACAAAACTGATGAAATTTACATCAGAAGCAAAAGCATGCCTAAGCTATGCTATATTATAGGTTTTGCACATTTCTTGGCTGCCACCTCAGTAACTCTATTAACCCAAATTAATGAACACAGGAGCAAAGCATATTTAATATATAGCAGATTAATAAGATTAAATTTCAACTAAGGTATAATGTCTTCTATTTAAAAAAAAATGCATGATGTGACCTTGCAACTCTCTGAATTCATGACAGTCAAAATCCTAACTGGGGTTAGTTACCTCACCAAGCTTAGCTTTGAATATAAAATCTTATTAACACAATGACTGGACAGAGTACTACAAGCAACACATTAAACACAAAGTGAATCTGAGCTCCATCAGGCTTCAGCAACATTAATTGAGATTCAGGGTTCCAGGTCAAGGTCTCAGTGCAGGAACACTGAAGCCAGCACACAGGCTCTTTCTACTGTGCTGGAGGTGTGTGAAGAGGTTCCTGTGAGGTCAGACAGAGACCTCCTCACAGGGCAGTGCTGCGATGCAGGGGCCTTGGGGTCCTCCCAAAAGGTGCAAGGATGCCACAGAGGGATTTCTACTCAGAGCCAGAATTGTCCTCTTTCAAAAATTAAAATCTGTGATAAGACATTTCTGAGGAAGCTCATGTGTGATAAATCCCCTATTTGGTCAGGAGTGTTTATCAAGCACAATAATAAATGAGTAGGCATATTAGAGGAGCTTCTGGTGCTTCTGGTTAGAGTTTTTCTACAAGACAGAAATCAGGGACTAGCAACGCAGTTCACCCCAGAGCCTGCAGCAGGCATCCTTCCACCAGGATGCTCCCATTGAGTTAGAAATCAAGACAGCCTGCCTGGGCGCCTCTGAATAAAAAAGTGAAGGCAGAAGCTACTGTGCTGGCTGGGGCAATGGGTCCTGACAACCATGGGACAAAAACCTGCCACCCTACAATGGAGGAAAGGAACTCCTTCCTGAATATGGAGATCCATTAAGGCATCTATGGTAGTACCAGACACTTCAAGTTGATGGAAAACTGTAGCAACTCAATTGAGGAAACAGCAGTAATGGAGAGACCTACCAGGACTGCAGGCTTGAGGCATGCCATTAGATAAGAGTCAAGGCATACTGAAATATCCACTGTGCTGACAGGGGCATGCCATGGGCATGGTGGATGGTGCATACACATGCCAGCTGTGGGCTCCTGGCCATATGCAGAAAAGACTGCCATGCGATCAATGGGTCTTCCTTTAGCTCTGTATATGTTTGTATAGTGTATATGTCCAATGATTTTCCCACTCCCTCCCTTTTCACATAATGTAGGAACTGTTGATGGTTCTCACCTGTAGAGGGCAGTATTGAGGTTACAGAACACAAGGAAACAGGAATATCACCCCATTCTGGGCATGCGTTTAGGAAAGAGCAACTGACTACTGCATCGTGACAACCACAGCAGGACATTGTGATGAGGTGGTGATGAGGACTTGTGGACTTCTGTGTGGAGGTCAAAGGGCAGGAGGAGGGCTGTGAATACAAGAATGATTATTTGTCTTTCCTGAGCCATAGAGCCCAGTTTTTAGAGTCAAGCACTAATGCAGGAGCTTCCCAGAAAGCCTTGGTTTTGTTTTATTTATTATTTTTTCAA
>PVLC010030377.1:0-19572 GCA_004027655.1 Graphiurus murinus | reverse complement strand
TTGTCCACACTCTGATTTACTGAGAGTCCTTGTAATTACCCAGGGAAGCAAGGATTTGGCTCCAGACATTAAAGCAACTCTTTTCCAGGTGGCTAGATGGTTAGAAGCACACTGAAGAGTAGATTTTCATGAATGGATAATACTTTAAATGAATGTCTAAGAAAAATAATGTTAGGATCCTGCATGAAATAGTTAATATACCTCCAATTTGTATTTAATTTTCTATATTAGCTTTTGTTGAAAGCTAATATAGCAAACCTGTAATATACACATTATATGACACCAGAACACACTCATTTTGCCTCAGGCTCTAACAAAAGTATGCTCCTTGGCAGAGCCTTTGTTTGTCATCTAAGATCTTTGGAGACAAATGAACAAAAATTTCCACTCAGCCCAGAAAGAAGAAATATAACGTGAACATAATAATTAGGGCAGGCAACATTGTCAGTAGATTAAGTTGATCTTTGACACACTTTCAGCTGTGGCTCCCTCAACCTCTTACCATACACTGACATTATCCACCTGTGCTCACACCTGCTAATTCTCACTTACCATGCAATGGTAGACTCTTGTCCACATGGAATTACAATTAAGTAAAGCAGACAAGCATTAATCAAATTCTCTCTCTCTCCCCTTCTCCCCCCCTTTCTTTCTTTCACACACACACATGCACACACACACATGCATGTGTGTAAACTAAGTGGGACAGATGCTATGGAAGAGAGGCAGAAATAGGATTCAAAGAATCTATGAAGACTTTTTCTAGTGTCCTTCAGGATAATCAGTAATGACTTTCTTGAGTAACAGTTGTGTAAGCCATAATTTGGAGATCAATAAAGGAAAGAAAGACAAAAGAGAGAGACTCCTTGATAAATGAACAAGGGATTAACATAAAGGAATTCAAAAGAGCCAGGGAGGAGACAGGCATAGTGGGGGAGATGAGGCCAGCAGACATGGGAGACCAGCCCATCCAGGACTTGACAGCCATGTTCAAAGTCCTCACATTACCCCGAGGTGATGGGCGGCCACTGCGTTTCCAAGATCAAGGATGCACCTCCCATCCATACTTTTCTGAACATCAAACTATGACTGCTTTCAAAGAAGAAAAGAAATGTCATGCACCCAGACCTCTAACTGTTCCTTTTCCAGTGTCCTTCGAAAATATCATTCTGGCTAAGAGCTGGGGATAGTTTGTTTAACTCACCCACACATATGCATGTGTTTGTGTTTATATACAAAATTGTATTTTCACATTTTACTTTCCCAGTGACATAAAAAAAAACCCACTGTCTGTCTGTCTTTCTTTCTTTCTTTCTTTCTTTCTTTCTTTCTTTCTTTCTTTCTTTCTTTCTTTCTTTCTTTCTTTCTTTTTTTGTGGTCCTAGAGATTGAACCCAGGGGCATCCTACATTCTGAGCTACATATTCAGTCATATTTTATTTTTTATTTTTGAAATAGGGTCTCACTAAAATGCTGAAGGCCTCATTAAGTTGCTGAGGCTAGCCCTGAATCTGTGATCCTCCTATGTCAGTCCCCCAAATACTATGATTACACGTGTGCCATCATGCCCAGCCTGTATCACTTTGGTTATCATCTTTTCTTTCTTTATTATCCTCAGCTGTCATGGCTTCTATTTCTCAATGCTGAGATGGGGACAGTATCCCAGGAGATGAAGAGGACAGCATGGCAGAGGATAGGAGAGAGACAAAAATAGGAAGGGCAGGCTATACTGTATGTTCTGAAGCTGTAGTGATTCTGAGCAACTGTCCAGGGACTCCCTACCCCATCATCTCACTGTCATTACCTGAAGCTGAGGAGACACAGATGTTTTACCTTTCCTCTAGGTGTACACCACAGCCCTTTCCTCCTTTGGAGACACTCCAACTATTTCTTGCCTGGGATGTATACAGTAACTATCTAAATAGTGTCCTGGCCTCCAGTCTTGCCACCAACCTCATTTTTCTTCTCTCTTCTTCTACAGTGACCTCTCTAAGGAGCAAGCTGAGCCCATCTCTCTCCTACACATTCTTCTAGCATATTTAAATTATTATTATTATTATTATTATAGTTATTAATAATAATAATACTGGAGATTGAACCCAGGGTATTCTACTTACTAGCTATGCTAGGTATTCCCCCAGCTCTTTTTATTTTTTATTTTGAAATTGGGTCTTGCTAACTTGCTGAAGTTGGCCTTGGACATGCCATCTTTCTGTCTCAGCCTCTCAAGTACTGGTATTACCAGCATGCACTGTGCCCAGCTCTTCCAGTATCTTTAGTCCATGCTGTCACAACTGTACTTGCCACACCCTAATTGCATTCTATTTGTGGGAAGTGTCATCCTATTTAATTTATCTGCCTTTGTTCATACTGTTCCTTCTGAGCAGAATGTCCCCCAACCCCATCTGCCTGGTAGGGCCTGCCTCTTCCTTTAGGACTCATGTGAAAGCTTGACTCTTCTTAAATGATTTCCTCACCCAACCCGGTATGCACCCCACGTCTCCACACAGCCCCTGAAGACTGTGTATTAGGTTTTGTTTTCAAATACTACTTTTCAAATAGGATTGTGCATGTGGTTTTCTTGTCTGTATCCCTCACAAGAATGAGGGTTTCCTGGGGGCTTCATTTGTTGTGTACCCCCAACATCCAGGATAGAGCCTGCCACCTCTCTGGCACCTAACAGACATACTTTTTGGTTACTGAGTTCATCCCTATTTTCTACTCCTCTGGTCAGTTTTCCAAGTCCTCTTATTTGGCTGAGTAGACCTCCACGACTGACTCTTACCACGAAAACAATGGGATTTTCTCAGTCAGAGGTCTTTCACTTTCTTCCTGTTTATAGGTTTGAAAAATAATGGGTAATACTTCTTAACCAAAAGGCCACATATTCACTTTTCTCAGCTTTGAGATCTTACTATCCAAGGGAGCTTTTCTCTCTCACTTCCAAACTCACTTCATCTCTCCGGTAGCTGTAACTGAGCTCACAGAAATCGTAGTTTGGGGATTTACAGCTTCATTTCATGTGCTGTCTCCCTCATCTGAAACTCTTCTTATCCTTCCCTGATTGGATAATCATAAAAATGTTATGTATTCACTCTGTGCCAGGTGCCATGCTAACACTTGTATATAACTATTTTTTTTAAATCTTCATTAGTACCTTGGAAATTTAGGTTTTACTGTCCTTATAGAGAGAAAACTAAATTACTTTCCCAAGGTCACGTGACTTGTAAGCAACAGAGCTGGGATTTGAACCCAGGCTCTTCTGTGGCTACCTGCTCTCTCCCTCCGTTCTGGTACAACTACTTTTTCACACCCAATTCAAGAATACACTTTTCAGTTTTCTTCTTCTTCTGACCTATTGTGCAATGAACTTCTTTGTTTTTACTGGGGATGGAACTCAGAGACATTCTACCTCCAAGCTATACCCCCAGCCCTATTTTTTTTTTTTTTCTTATTCTTTATTTTGAAACCGAGTCTCACTAAGTTGCGGAGTGCCTCACTGGGTAGCTGAGGCTGGCTGCAAACCCGGATCCTCCGGTCTCAGCCTCCCAAATACTGGAATTATAAGCGTGCGCCACCATGCCCGCCCAGCTTGGCACCCATCATTTTCTAAATTCTGATATTTGATATCTTTTCTTGAACATAGCCTGTATTTCTTTTTGCAGGCAAAGAAGGAGAATTTTCTTCTTTGTCATTTCCTCTCTCACGATGGTGAAGGCTAGTGGTTAAGAATACAGGTTATGGAGGTGGGCTTCTTGGGTTTACTTTCTGACTCTTCTTGTTACTCTTTGTATCAACTTGGGTGAGTTTCTTCAGTTTCTCATACCTCCATTTCTGCATCTGTACAAAAGGGCAAATAATAATGCTTACCTCAGAGAGTTGCTGTGAGGATTGATTGAGGTAATGCCCCAGAAGTGCTTACAACCATGTCTGGAACATAGTGACCACTTAAGAGAGGTTATTTATAATTAATTGCTTCACAGCCTCAAGGAGCTATCCACCCAGAGGATGTCCCTAAGTCTCAGATGAATGACTGTTTAGGATAACTTCACAGCTACTCTTGCTGCAAGAATGACATTCTTATTTGAGAGTTAACTAGTGTAAGCTTTATTTGTTCCTCTCTTTCTATCAATGAATCCTATTGCTCCAACCCTAGGAAACTGAAGCATTGTGAAACCCTTTTACACTCCCATCATTTTGAGGCTAAAATTCCTCTGGGGTCATCAGTCAGTACTTCACATGGTAACCCTTCTCTCCTGTGTTCAGGCATGCTGAGACCATCCCCTCGGCAGCATGTCCCATACCTTTTGACACTCCACCCTGCCACTGCCTCACTGCCTCAGTGACCTGGCAATGCCCAGAGGGGTAGTGCCAGCTTGGAGCCCTCTGAAACAGTTTGGATCCAGCAAAGTGATAGCTCCTTTCTCCATATTTGGCAGCTGAATCAGGTACACATTAATATTTATCACTAGTTAACCACCACTGAAGAGAAAATAAAAAGGAGCCTCCAGGGTTAGTTACCATCTCTGATTAGACAACATGGCTAAGCCCTGTGTAAAATATCTCACAATAGTACACCCTGCTGTCTTGAGGATTTAACTGCACTGAGATTTAGTCACCATTTCAGAAAGTGAGAAATAGGCTTTTTCTTCATTTCTAGTTCACAGAAATTAGGAAATAAGACGCCTTCCATGGACTCTAACATTAGTTTTATGCTGAGATTATGATTTGCTTAAAGCCATGTTGCTTTTCTAAAAGTAAAAAAATAAAAAATAAAAAAGGAAGTTTTCTAAAATATTTTTAAAGTGCATGTGTTTAAAATAATTGTGAGCAGAAAAAAGCATAGTTTTTTTTCTTTTAAATCTAGTCATTATTCTATTTATGTCTCAGTGGCTTATGAATTTCCATTCACAACATCTTCATTTGTCTTCTAATTTTCATGCAATTTGAAAGGGTTAGATTCCTTACCCAAGGGAACATCCTGGCCAAATCTCAAAGGGTTGACTAAGACATTCTGATTTTACAGGCAAATTTACATCTTGTCACTTCAGGAAGCATTTTCTTTACTACTGTTGTTTTAAAAATTACCTTATTTGCATAATATATGATCATGGAATCTTCCTCCTCTGAGACTTAATCCATTTAAATTTTTAAGATCAGATAAGTGATCTGATGTTATAAGCATAAGAATAAGCAAATTCCATTTTGTGACACTAATATGGAGTCTTTGCTGGTAGAGAAGGCTTGAAAGCATGAACCAGAGATGGTCGATCAATGAATTCTCCCATTTTATAAGGAGATGTTTAGAAGAATCTCTGAGAAAGAAGCCTCCTGGCTTCCTCTACATTCCCTAGCATTTCTAGACATTTATTGGCATATGAGTTAAAGACAAATTGGTGCTCAGAGGCAGGCAGTAAGCAAGCAGCCATCAGAAAGTACAAAGAATAAAATGCATATAGAACATGTACAGTACTCACTGTTAGGAGTTAGCCATTTATCCATTTAAAATATTTTATTAGTGATACCACAATGCAGATGTGCTTCTTTCTTTCTTTTTTTTTTTTTTTTTGCGGTATTGGGGATTGAACTCAGGGGCATTCTACCTCCGAGGAGCTACACCCCCAGCCCTATTTTTTATTCTTTATTTTGAAACCGAGTCTCGAGTCTCACTAAGTTGCGGAGTGCCTCACTAGGTAGCTGAGGCTGGCGGCGAACCTGGATCCTCAGGTCTCAGCCTCCTGAATGCTGGGATTACAAATGTGCGCCACCATGCTCGGCTTGTGCTTCTTTCTAAAACTTATGAATATCAATGCATACCTTCTTCTTTGTGCTCTGTATTTTTCTATTTTCTCAAAACAAAAATGAATGATAAGTAAATAAATAAGCCAAAGCTCTATTAGCTACTACTTCTAAAATCAAATCTGGAAAGGGTTATTTCATTTACAAGGACAAGACATTTACTTTAGAAGGGTAAGCTGATCTAAGAGGAAACATACTTGTTTTGATTGAACATATTACAAATTTGCGAATCAGAGTTGCCAACTTGTTAATCAGAGAATATCACCATTTCTTAAACAAGTCTATTAGTCAAGATAGGCAAAGTTACACTGCAGTAACCGACAAAATGCCACTGTGAATCTGTATAACCCCGAAGCCAGCAGTCTCCATATGATTGCTTTAGAGGAACACATTCATATAAACCATATAAACAGGTGCCTACAATCCTCATGAGGGAAGAAAGGGTTAGCTATCCAAGCAGTAGCAATTAAATTCATCCACCCAGAAAAATACCTTTCTTTTCTCATTTTTCAAAGCAATGCAACATTGTTAACCTCAAGGAGGAAGGGAAGAACAATTCTCCCAGGGGTTCCGAAGGAGTACAAAACCAGAAATTGGTAAAATGTTGAAATAGCTGGCCTAATCTGAAAGTGAGAAACATAGTATGATCTTACACTGGCATATTTTTAAAAATCTTTGGCTTGAAATTTTTCAGTAGCTTCCCAGAGTTTTGAAATGTAAAACAAAACAAAACAATAGTAAACCTTTTTTATTCAGACCTTTGGCTGTCAGTAATACTCTTGCCTTGTGCACTAGTAGTGTCTTCTATCTGTTTGCCATGTCCCATAGTACTCTCCAGAAATAATGAATGCTTTGTTCCCTGCCTCTGCATAGTGTCTCATGGGCTGGGATCGCCTCTCCCTAACCAGCCTCACCCGCTTTTTCCTTTGGCAATTCTTTTGCCACATGAATCCACCTCATAGACCTGAGGATTCCACTATTTCTGGGGCTCCCACACCAAGCTCATTAGCATCCCTTCCAAACTCTAACACACTCTTACTTGGTTAGAGTAAACTGTTTACCAGTATAGCCTCACCACTAACAATGAAAACTATTAGACAGCAAGAACCATTACATTGACATTATCAAAAGAGTACCTAACTCAGAAAGGAGACTTAATATATACTGTTGGATGAATGAATGAATGAATGAATGAATGAATGAATGAATGAATAGATGGTTTCCCTGCCTTACTCCACTTGATTGTTCCTATGTTTTTCTTACGTCTTTGTACATCCTGTAAGACCTAAAATGGGTATTTCATGGAGTAGGTACACATTAAATGGTTAAATTAATTGAATTTACTTGTTTTATCACTAGGAATAGATTTCTGATCTCTAGTACATTTCCATTTTAAATACTGGACTATGTATAAAAACATGGAGTAGCTCATAATCCACATTTGGTACTGATTTGCATGGATTTATTAAACTTTACATTTCTTCTGAATATCCATTGCCAAGGCCTCTGGTGTCATATCCTAAAGCAAATATGTAAGAAGCTTTGTTTGCGAAACAAGGCTGCCTTTGTGCTTTGGAAACCCCCTTAAATAATACGTCATTCCTTTTACCTTGAATCTATGAAAGACTGAAAATTGCAACAGTCCATTGGATGACGTGTCAAGTAACTGATATTTTAGAAGGCTAGCATGTTTCTTAATATATATGTAAATTATTCCCATGTGCTTTGGACTGAACAATGGTAATATCGTAAATGTACTTAGCCTTTAGAGAACATGATTGATCCTTAATGGTATCCTTCTAAAAAACAAACAAACAAGCAAACAAACAAGCAAAAACTCTTCTTGAGTGCTATAAGCAACTTCTCAAAAGTGCTAAATATAATCTTAGAAAAACTCTTAATTTTTTAGCCTTTGTGGCACAGACCTGTCATCCAGATATTTGAAAGGCTAAGATAGGATAGAAAGTTCAAGGCTAGTCTCAGCAACTTAGAAAGACCCTCAGTAACTTAGCAAGACCTTGTTTCAAAATAAAAGTAAATAAATAAATAAATGAAATAAAATAGGGCTGAGGGTGTATTTCAGAGGTAGAATGCCCTGGATTCAATTCCCAATGCCAAGACCAGAAAAGAAAGAAAGAAAGAAATCTGAAGTCTTTAATGTATATTTTGCTAAAATATTCAATTCAGTATTGTGGGAACATACTCATAAGTCATTATCTATCTGTAGTTGACCTTTGACTTTGTAGGTACAGTGTTTTCACATCGGGGAGTTTCATGCAGAACAACCAACGTCATTCGCGCTCTTATCTCCAACTCTCCCTCAAGAGGGCCACTGCAGGCTCAGGTGCTTTGAAGTTAATAGCATGAAACCTCTCCAAAACAAACATTTAATTTTTCCTATTAATTTCCTTAAACAAAGTTCATATAATAAATGAAAACATCTCCTTGTGTAATAACATTACAGCAGTGTAATGCATCACACATATCCATGGACCCCAAATTACTGGGAATCAAAACCTGGTTCATATGAATGGGAATCATATTTTTTTTCATTTTCTTATTATTTAAAAACAGTAAACAGCAAACAGCATAATGAGCACATACAGTCAAACTTTTTTCTTTCAATGGATAATTTTTCTTTAAAGATGTTAAACCACTTGCTTGGGAGATGAAGGAGGATTGCAAGTTCAAGTTAAGGCTGGGCAACTTTGTGAGACCCTGTCTCAAAATAGAAAATGAAAAGGGCTGGGGATGATGCTCAGTGATAGAGTACCCCTAGGTTCAATCCCTTGTACTGCAAAAAAAAAAAAAAAAAAAACTTAAGCCATTGAATAGTCTCATAAGATAAAAAGTATACCATATGAGAATTTTTACATGTGTTTTATATATATATGTATATATATATATACACACACATATATATGTATGTATATGTGTGTGTGTATTATTGTTGAGATTGCTAATTAAGTAATTGATGTTACACAGATTTCTCATACCACAGAACACCAAGCCATGATTTTATTTAAATATGGGTATTTCATATTCTTTCTCTTTCTACCTATTGTTATCATTCAAGTTTACATCCCCTACACACACACACACACACACACACACCACCACCACCACCCCCACCACCACCACCCCCATTCTTTGGTGTTCTCACTTCATGTTGCTTAAGTCTATATAAAATCCATGTTTTTCATTTACTCCTTCTGAGATTGGACACTTATATTATGCCCATGATATTTTAAGTATAGTATAGATGCAATGAACATAAGTATCCTTTATTTCCCCTGAATTCAGTAATCATTCCAGTGTGACTGTCCCAGCTAAGATATAAAGGCTCCTTTGACTATGCCACTGAAACTCTTCATGCCAGAAGAAACTGAACACGGACACCTACTGTCAATGAGAGTAGCCTGGAATTGTGGTGACCACTCCAAGTTGACCTTAAAAATCTGTGTTCTGATCCCTTATGTTTCTATGTTGTCTTCCAAATTGTTGGCCTTGACTCCTCTTTTACAGGTTTCTGTCACCTGCATTGCTGTGGCTTGAGACACAGTCTTGTCTCATTCCTTCCCTTTATGTCCTCACCCAAAGTGCCTTGATGTGGCATGTTACTATCAGATAAAGAACAGCAGTTTCCATCCCTAATTCCTATCCCCTATCTCCTCTACTAAAATTTTCTCTGTTGTTCTTGGTCACTTTTTTTATTTTTTTTTTATTTTTTGGTACTGGGAATTGAACTCAGGGGCATTCTACCTCTGAGCTACACCCCCAGCCCTGTTTTTTATTCTTTATTTTGAAACAGGGTCTCACTAAGTTGCAGAATGCCTAACTAGGTAGCTGAGGCTGGCTGCGAACAAACATGGATCCTCTGGTCTCAGCCTCCCGAATGCTGGGATTACAAGGGTGTGCCACCACGCCTGGCTGTCACTTCTTAATATGCCTTGTAATTTACCTATTTATTTTGTTTAATATTCAGATTCCTCCGACTAGAATATGAACTGCACAAGGAAAAGAGTTTTCTTTTCTACTGTATCATTATAGCCTAGAATAGCAGTTGGTATAGCATAAATGCTCAATCAAGGATTGTAAGGAGAAAAATGGTCTGCAGTAAGCCTACAAACATGTGTTGTTTAGCAATATTCCTAAAGTTTATGGTTCTTGTGTAACGATAAGCTGTATAAACATAATAGTATAACATAATAGTACAACAAGGTAGGTGCTTTTTTAGAGCCATCACTGATACCCCATGTTAAACTGACTTAATTTCATAAGGAGGTGGGATGATAATGATAGCTCACCTTATCACTAGGTCTTTTTGCCTGAAAGAGTTGAGTCCAGGTACTGCTAGGCTCTTTCCTTCTGAGTGTTCTCATTTTTTCCTGCTAAATTCATGGTCTTGTTGGTTTATACTTTCCTCCCTTTAGCTGACTTCATTTGCAAATATAGCAATGCTGATCTATGTTTAGCAGTGTGTGGCTTCACTGTTTATTTTCTATATTTCTACATCACTATTTAAGTTCATTCTGTAATTAAATAAAATGCCTTGTTGTCTCAGTATATCAGCAACTAAAAGAAGGGTACATGATCTGTGATATTGTGAAATTCTTACATTACCTCACAGAATATATATTAATAGACATGAAACTACTGACAAAATTATTTCTAAAGGATAGTCTACAAGCCTCCATTGTATTTTAAACATCTGACAAAAATGAAAAAAGGTGGGCCACAATCTTTAGCCTTGCTCAATGTTTTCTGGCTGACTTTTTGACACCCAACCAGCCTTCAGACGGCAGAGCTATATCTCAAGAGGCTGATGTGGCCTCACCATGTGGTAGCACTGGAACAAATGTCTCTATGTAGAGAGTGAGGAAGTATAATATAATTTGCAATTTGATGGGCATGGTGGTGCACTCCTGTAATCCTATAGTACTTGGGAGGCTGAGATAGAAGGATAGCACATTTGAGAAGAGCCTAGGCAATGTAGCAAAACTCTCAGCAAATTAGTGAGACCCTGCTTCAAAAACAAAAAAATAAGAAGGGGTGTAGCTCAGAAGTAGAATGCTCCTGAATTCAATCCCCAGTACCATATATATTGCAATTTATGTAAAACCAGAGCATGTGATAATTTCAACAGTTATTACAACATTGCTTAGGATGGTATAAATGGCCTTATAGAAGTACAAAACATAATCCTACAAAGTTTAATTTTAGAATAGTCTACATTTTAAAGCTAGATTGAGCAAAAATCTTTTAGGTATGTTTACTCTTGAGGAAATTTAAGATGTAGTAGACAAGGAACATTAGACCAAAGATTTCTCTGCCTGCAAACAGTTGATTTATTTCAGCATTGTGCTCTTTTTATTTTGAAAATCTTTATATAAATGATTTATGGAGATGACATTACATTAGGGTTTGTTTATTTAAAAGAACTTTTAAGTAATTTAAAATATGAACATTATTCATATTATTTTGTTATTTTTCCTTCCTTCTGCCTTACCCTCCTTTCTGTCTTCTTTCTCTACAAAGACAATTTGTAGTAGTTTGCAAGAAGTACTAAGGAAAGAAATATATATATTTTTTTAATTTAGAATTTTAGCTGAGTGTGGTGGCACACACTTGTAATCCTAGTACATGGGAGGCTGAGCAGGAGAATCATGGGTTCATGGCCAGCCTCAGCTACTTAGTGAGGCCCTCTGCAACTTAGTGAGACCCTGTTTCAAAATAAAGAATAAAGCCGGGTGTGGGGTTGCACGCTTGTAATCCCAGCATTTGGGAGGCTGAGACTGGAGGATCCGGGTTTGCGGCCAGCCTCAACTACTTACTGAGGCACTCTGCCCTTAGTGAGACCCTGTTTCAAAATAAAGAATAAAAAATAGGGCTGGGGGCATAGCTCAGATGTAGAATGCCCCTGAATTCAATCCAGTACCGCAGGAAAAAAAAAATAGGGCGGGTGTGTAGCTCGGAGGTAGAATGCCCCTGGGTTCAATACCCAGTATCACAAAAATACATAAATAAAATTTTAAAGAAGAAGAAAGATGAAAATAAAGTTTTTGTTCCCATAATAAGAGTCACTATGCTTCCTTTAAAGAAAAGTTATACTCTTTTAGGGTACTATTTGGATAAAGAATATTGTGTGCAGCCAGATGTGGTAGCATAAGCCTGTAATTTCTAGACTTGGAAGGCTAAGATTGGAGGATTCCAGGTTAGGGAACAGCCTCAGCAACTTAGCCAGTCCTCAGCAACTTAATGAGACCCTGTTTCAAATAAAATAGGTCTAAAGGTATAGCTCAGTACCACACACAAAAAAAATGATGTCTGTTATAAGAGACAATATCTTTGAGAAGGGGATTTAGGGATTGAATCTAGGGGCACTCTACCACTGAGCTAATCCCCCAGCCCTTTTATTATTATTGTTGTTGTTATTATTATTATTAATTTTTTATTTAAAAATTTTTGATACAGGTCTTCCTTAGTTTTGCCCAGGCTGTCCTGGACCTTGACATGTTCCTGTCACCCCTGCCAAGTACTGGGATTATAGGTGTAAACCACCACACCTGGCTATAAAAACAATACCGTGACCACTGCTCCATGTCAAAGCCAGATTCCCCAAACAAGGATAAAGCTACATACAAGTCAACTTAACCTCTTGAAACCTCAGTTTCCTCTAATACTTGGATAAAACTTATGTCTCCCTCATAGGGCTACTGTGCAGGTTTAGTGGGAGTCCCTTGCTTGGTACAGTGGACACTATATTTCTTTCCACTGAAGAAATATGGAGAGAATTTGAATAAAAAGTCAAGGTCAGAGCATTTTACACAGGTTGGGAATTCAATAACAATGCTGCCAGGTATACAAGAGTGCCCCTCTCTCAGGTGTGCAGGCCAGGAGAGTGAATGTGATGATCACTACCACTTCAAAGGACAGCACTGTCAGAGGAATGAGGAAATGGCGTATTTTACATGATATTCTGTAGAACACTTATTTTTAAAATATTGATCAAGGATAGGGCCCATACACTTTGGAAACCAACCAGAAAATACATTAAACATTAGGATAAGTTTAGAAAGATTAAAGAACTTGGGATATATATTCAACTGAAGGCAGATTATTTCACTCCTCCCGCAAATAACTTGGGGTGAAAAACGTCCCACAGAGCACAAATTGTCACATTCCAGTGAAGGTTAGGCTCAAAAACCACGAGCTAGAAATGAGGTCAGGGTGCTTCACAATGATGTCCCTTTATAGGAGGAGTGAGGATGATAGGCTAGGACAGAAGTGGAGGAAGAGACAGGGATTTCTTTGCATGCTCACCTTGGAATTCAAAACTGTCACCATGCCAGGCAAAACTTTTGCCTGAATCCCAAAGAACTGACTGGAAGAGATGGCCAGACACAGAGTTCATGGAAATTCAAGAATTTTAATTTTCTGCTTAGCGTAGACCTGTAACTCCATCAACTCCAAAGACTGAGGCAGGAGTATCACAAGTTCAAGGATAGCCGGGGCAATGTAGGAAGACCCTATCTCAAAATAAAATATTAAAGGGTATGAGGGTATGATCAGTGGTAGAATGCCCCCGGGTTCAATCTCCAATACTGCTAAAAAGAAAAAAAAAATTCCAACAATATGGGGATGTAGGGTGACTAGGAGGATAGTCTATACTTGTCGCTGGGGGACAGTGCAGTGTTTCCTTTTGTTCTTTTCCCTCCACTTTAAACAAATAAGTTTACCTTTGCCCCTTGTGTTTCAAATCTTACATTCCTAGCCCCTTGGAAGCTCAGAATAGAAACACACGCCTTGAGATGGCTATTCAGCCTTTGTTTTTCGCCTTGAGATGGCTATTCAGCCTTTGTTTTTCTTACTTTGACTGCGTCATTCGAAATTACTGTGTTGAACATAGAAACAGGATCCTGAAGTCTTTGTGGTCAAGCATGACAGATCTCTCTTGGTAACGTGAGACCTGCTTCTGACCTCCTTGCCTGTGGTTATTTCACTTATTTCATGGTTAACTTCCCAGCCACAGTTTCAGTTAAGCCCCACTGTGTCCCTTCCCTAGTGGAGGTTTAGAATAGATGGCACCTAAGGAAATCTGCCAGATGTATAACTAGAAATCATAGCTTTCCGTTCCAAGTGCATTTATCCATATTGCTTTAGCTTTGCCTTCTAGATGGGACTCCCCACATTCGTCCTCTTTCTCAGTGGATATTGCTGAAAGTATTATGGTTGAGAGCTTAGAGTTTGGAGTCAGTCTGGATTCAACCCTGGCTCTGTCACTTGCCACCTGTGTGAGCTTGAACAGGCAACTCTGACCCTCACTTTCTTCCTTTATGAAATTGTCTGTGTGTGTAGAGAGGGGATCATGGTACTTGTTATATAAAGTTGTGCAGATATAAGAAAATGATATGGGTAAGGCACTTAATGTGTTGTCTTGACCTGTTACAAAGCAACTAACAAAAGTTAACTGTTCTTAGAAATACCTTGAAGCTCAACTTGAAATAGTGATAAAACATCAAGAGCATAGCCATTACCTTGTTAGTTCTATGTTAGTTCTTGTTAGGCACTGAGGCTCAATTTCCTAATCTCCAAAATGGGGACAGCAATAGCTATTCTGCAAGATGTCTGTGGAAAGGGAAGCAATGTCAGCTCTCCTGGGAACTGATGTGTGTCACACCTGCCTACCATTATACCAGATAGATGGCAAGGGCTCAAGAAATTATAACTAGTCTTATGTTCTGTGCCTTCTTCTATTTGCAGCAAACTTGATAAATGTTAGAGTATTCCATGAGGGTTCTCTGGAGGGAAGGTTTCCTTGTTTTAAAGTGTTAGTTCCTCTAGATATTGCTTTGCAATGCTTGCTTCACCTTTTATTTACTAAATAATAGTTTATGAAACTGGCCCCTAAAATATTAAGCTCATCATGCTCCTTTAATCCTTGTCAGTTAGTGGCATAAACTAATTTTAATATCTATTTGCAAAACTTCACTAAGCATTCATTTAAACGTTGCCCAAAATGTTATATAATATTTAAAAGTACATGTTCTTTCCAAAATGAGTCCCAAAGAACCTGCTGCATCCAGAGCCAGGCTGTGAGAATGGAAACCAACAGTCGAGAAGTGTTTCTGTTATAAATCTTATTATTGCTTCTGAGTTTCATGGAACACCTATTAAATCACTCAGTAGCTAGATTAGGAGAAAAGGCGACCTGCTCTGCTCTTTTAAAACTGAAAGTGGAAAGTTACTCCTTGCTGATTAGGGAAGGTAATCACAGAGGAGTGCTGTGTTGGCATGGAGACCCCATGTGTTTCTCTAAGGGGAGAGTGAAAATATGAGAGCATCCTTGATTTCTCACCTCCTAGAATTTCTTTCCCAGTTTTCTGTGTTGAGAGGGAAAGAGACAGCCATCATGCCTGACCATTGTTAAAACAATTGTATTATAGTAGGGAAAAGGGAAGGAACTAAACACACAAGTCCAAAAGATGACCATGCTATGAGACACAATCTTGGTTAAACCATGCCTTTTTAAGTTTGACTCAAATTAAAATATACAACCTCAATAAAACAATATTTATTGAGAAAAACTGGAAATTTTGCTTTAAATAAACAGCCTCTGAAAAGGCTTCAAGCCCTGAGAAAGTATTTCCAAACTTCTAATGAACAAATATGATATTTAAAATTGTTGAGAGTTTTATGAAAAGAAAGTCAGCTTTACAATTCATTGTATGAAGCATGCCTAAATCTAATAGGTCATTAGTCTTTCAGCCAATCTTACTCTTTGTATGTGTGCATGTGTATGTGTTACTGGCAATTGAACCCAGAGGCATTCTACCCAGGGACTACACCCTCAGTCCTTTTTATTCTTTTACATTGAAACAGGGTCTCCCTAAGTTGCTGATGCTGGCCTGGAACCTACAATCTTCCTGTCACGGCCTCCCAAATACTGGGATTACAGGAGTGGGTCACAATGCCTGACTGAATCTTACTATTAAAGAGATAAAATCCTAAGTACAGTATTAATAAATCAAACCTTGTATTTTGTTAAAGTATTCATGATTATGTTAAATAAAGTGATTCTTTAAGTGCAGGCATAGTTCATTGCAAGGGAATCTTCTCACAAAACCTATCACCCTGATAAGTCAAAAGAGAGAGCTTGTAATGTCAGATCCCAGAGTGACATTTGACCACAATTTAGTATCTACTCATTTTTTCCAAAGGGCACAAAGAAAGGAGTGGAAGAACATATTGTATATCTTAATATCCAGACTTATTTTTAAGTGTGAGTCATTTCCATTAAAGTCAATTTAATTATAAGCACTATGATGTAATATAATATTTATACATTATTTGTTTGGTGGTTCTAGTCAGTATAGTAATTTGACACATGAAACATAGAATAGAAAGTAACTTTATAACAATCTGGGTATTTACCTGGGAGAGTCAAAGAAGTTAATTGAAATATATTAGAAATAACCTAGAGATCCAACAAGATGGGCATGTATAAAATACATATAAGGAAGTCATTAGATTTTCTATAAAAGATTAATAACCAGCAAGCAGTTAAAATAGAAAAACTAAAATACCTCTGTAATTAGCACAAGATTCCAGGCATAAAAGCATATTATCCCTTAACTGCTGAATAAAAATAATGCTAACATGTTTCTTAATGAAGGAAACACATTTTAATTAAAAGACAAATTTCCATTTAATCTATAGTATTTGCTCAGTTATAGTCAATACTAAAAATATTTCATTTTTTATTTTGATATGATGTTTCAAAAGTTTACCTAAGGGAATAAATATATGAGAACTTCAAGTAAAATTGGAAAGGAACTAACCATTCCAGAAACTATATTGTAAAAACTAATAATTAAGACAGTGGTTCAGGTGACAAATTAGATAAAAGTCAAGTGAAAAATGTTAGATACCAAATAGAACCCATGTATGCTCTGTGTGTGTGTATGTGTGTTTGTGTGTGTGTGTGTGTGTGTGTGTGTGTGTGTGTGTGTAGCTCAGAGGTAGAATGCCCCTGGGTTCAATCCCCAGTACCGAAAAAAAAAAAAAAAGAGAGGAAAAAAAATATGTACTAGTTAAGGTTTTAGTTGAAATAAAATTAAAACACTATTTTATTAACTGTAATATATATATATATATTTCATTAATATAATAATTTAAAAGTAACAACAAAAATTAATAAAATAAATAAGTATGAATATCATTTAAATATTAAGGTACAGAAGGCTTTTCTAAGCATATCACCAGAGATAGAGAACCTCAGGAAAATGTCTGATAGATATGTATAAATTAAAAAATAAAATATTTCTGCAGATCAAAAACACCAAAAATATAATGTAAATGCAAATGATAGACCAGAGAATCTATTTCCAATCTTGTTAGAGGGACATTAATTTTAATGTATTACTAACTCTGAGAAATCAATAAGAAAAATGACCATCTATATACAAAAAATCAACAAAATTATTTTTTAGGAAAATAATTCCAACTCTCCAATAACATGACTATAAGCCCAACCATAAAGAAATGCAACTAAATACAAACTAAATGTAAAATTTATATTGTGCTTTCTGACAAATGCTTCTTTCTCACAAATGCCTTCTGTTTTGTTGTGGAGCTGTATAGGGTGCATAATTAGATAAACACAAAGGAATCTGATTCAATATATTCTAGCATTTGGAACTCTAATAACTATTCTTGTTTTTTGTGAGTTTCTTTAATCAAAATTTACATTGAGAAGCTATAAGAGATATGATACTTAAAACAATCTTTTTGATAAATAAAAATGTATATGTGCTCTAAAAATTGGTAGAAAATGGTTCTGCTTTTATTACTTGATGAATGTTACTCCACTCTTGTTTCTGACTAACAGTAAAACTGCCTGGAGACTGATAAAGTGCAGTTTCTCAAGTGATTAGTCATACCTTGTTGTGATGGTAAAATTTTTAAAAGTAGGGTTAATTCACTGGTCAATACTCAGCATTTCACAGTGGTTATTTGGAGGCCATACACAATGAGAGTAGAGGTGTGTGTTTTATTATTTGTTGGTTTCTGGGGTTTTTTTGTTTTAATGCTTTGCCTCATTCTTGCTTAACCTAGCAGACGTCATGCACTTCTAAGAGGGAACATATTTTATTTGCCTTGCACCACCAGATGACTTGGCCAATTAATGCCATTTGTTTAATGCTGGTGTTGACATAGTGCTTTTGCCCTGAGGAGCTCCAGGTGCTTTATAAAATTAGTCAGCAATTCACATCACAGCCTTTATGCCTGAGAGTGCATACTGAAAATAATAATGATCCGTGGAACCTCAGCCATCCATAACTCATATTTCTGTTTACCCAGTAAAACAAAACAAACATGTTCATTTCCCTCAGAGAGCTAGCAGCAAAACGTCTAATGGGGTATCCATGGGAGTGTCTTGCTTGTGTAACTAGGTAAATTCCTGTGAGGAAAATTTGCCATACAACCTACTGAGCTGAGACTTACTATACCCTGCTCTAAGATGCCTACCTTAATAAGGAACTCACTTTCTTTAAGTCTTTGCTTGAATATCTTTTTCTTAAAACAAACTCATTATCAAGGTTGAATATTCTCTTTCCTTTATCTTGCATCAGTATTCTTCATTGCACAATGTGGCTATCCAACATGCTTACATGGTGTATCTCTTTATTTCTTAATTAGTGGTGAACTCCCTCCCAGCAGATTGCATATTTTAGGTAGGTAGACCATTCATCTTTTGTGTTCAATTATGAATGTTCTGAATCTACTGGGGGTGCTTGGAACTCCCTCCCACCAAATTGCATATTTTATGCAGGTAGACCATTTGTCTGTTGTGTTCAATTGTGAATGTTCTGAATCTACTGGGGGTGACTGTCACATAATTGGTGTGCAGTAATCTTTTGTTAAGTAAATGTATGAATGAATAAATGAATGAATGACTGAATTATCCCCAATGGTGCAATAAGGAACAGTTGTATTCCCTTATTGTCAATCAAATACAAAGGTAGCAAAGAGTAAGGCTTGCATCATATCAAGATTTCTATTGCATTCCTTAACATTGAAAAGGTCTGTGAGATGAAAGAGAGTATTAGTCAGTTTTCTGCCCCACTGGTTGCACGTAATAAAAAGCAAGTTTAGAATGACTTAAGCAAGCAAAAATGCAGTTTACAAATTCTTTCAACTAGGAAATCCAAGACATGTAGCTGGTTTTAATGGTTGCAAAGCTTGTTTAAGGCTCTTTCATGGTGGGAGTAGGGCATGAGTCTCTCTTTTTATTTTCTACCTTTCTCTCTCCTTCCTCTGCTCTTCTGTCTTCCTCAAACATTCCTTATTTGGTGATAATGAAAGCTAAGGCAGCACCAGGCAAAATGTTTTTTGTAATAAGTCCAGTAACAAAAGAGCTTCCATCACCAAGTACAATGGCATATTGTAATCCCAGTACTTAGGAGGCTGAGACAGGAGGAATGTAGGTTAGAGACCAGCCTCAGCAACTTAGCAAGACCCTGTTTCAAAATAATAAATAAAAATGGGCTGAAGTGTGCTTCCAAGGAGGACTCACTCAAGGTGGAGTTAAAATGGGCAAACTGTGTTGAACACCAGCCCTGAGTTAACTAGGGCTAATGAGGCCTCTGTGAATCCCAACCATGGAACTCTGTCCCATCAGTAGAGGATGATTCTCGAAAGTTTGGCTTCTGTGTCAGAATAAGAGGAGAAGATAACAAATAAGAGTGGAAGACACACTATAACCAGAAAA
>PVLC010030376.1:0-19549 GCA_004027655.1 Graphiurus murinus | reverse complement strand
CAAAGCAATTGAAATGTGGCTGGGATACCTCAAGGACTGAACTTAAAATTCTATTTAATTTCAACTGAATGACATATGAGCGTATACAGTCTGGTATATACACTTATTACTGAACTGAAGAGACTAACAACACTCCATGTGGGGCAACCTTGGTCTAATAAGTGCTTGGATGTTATAAAGATAATAGAAAGCCATTGAAGTAAAAAACATGAGATCTAGTGTGTTTTAAGAAAAGGTCTGTGGTTATTTTTTTATGGCAAATACACTGAGAGAAAGTCAGAGCTGGGGTAAAGTGAAAAGATAAGAGTTGGTCACCACATTCTATAGTGAGATTTCATAGCTCAGACCAGAGCAATATTAAGGATAGAGAGAGAAAAGATAGGATTGGAGATTTTGCAATTGGATTTGCTAATGCATTAAGGTGAGGTAAAAATAAAATAATGATAGATTCTGTTGTGATACATTGGTAAACAGCAAACAGCAATGTAGTTTACTGAGAGTTGCCTGGGGAGAGGGGAAGGATAGGAAAATGTTTTGGAGAAAACTCAGGAGATAATGTAGGTAAGTCAACTAATGGAAAACCCAAGGCTGGACAACATGGTTTAAATCAGTGGCAACAGATACAGACAATGAAAGGGACTACAAAATCCACTCTTTATCACCTATCTATCCATCAGAATATTTTAATATACGTTTATTGATGCATTGTAATTATGCATGGTAGAGAGGTTACAAATGATACAAATATACACCACACACATGGTACTTGGTGTGTTCCTCTGAATCAATATTAATGCTTCTTTTCTTCCTCCTCTCTCTGTCTCTCTCTCTCTCTCTCTTCTTCAAGAGGCAATGAGAAGGAAGGATTTGTTTTGCAGATAGCATTTGCTCTCTAACTACTGGAATAAAAGACATTATTTGGAAAAGATAATGCCAGGATGTGATTCAAAATGTGAACCTATAAAGGAAAACAATTTGTGGAACTTCAGAAAAACCCAGTTAATGTTCATCTTTTCAACCTCTTGTTTGGTTATTTATATAGGCTTAGTTTGATCAAAATGAAAATGGCCTCAGTTGATTTTGAATTAAATAATGAAGACTTTGTTTCCATTATGGCATCATCACATTACTCCCTTACTCTTGACCCCAGCTTCTCTGCATGTTTAAATTAAATATTTTTAAATGTGCTTTTTATTGCTGCATTATAATAATACACACAATGAAGTATGGAGTGGTAAGAACATGTATGTACAGAACACATGGTGTGTTTCCCTCTGAGTCCTACCCCTTTCCCTCCTGTTCCCTATATATGACATTAAGATTTATATTGCTAATTTTGTATATGTACAGAGCATTATTTCAACTGTTGCCTTCATCAAACTAAGGATTTTTCAGCTCATTGATGACATACATCCTGCACCTGGACCAAGAACCTTGGGGATAATTAGGCAGGCACTGTGTGTTGTGTTTTGTGGTTGTTTTTTTTTTTTGTGTGTGTGTGTGTGTGTGGTAATTTTTATCATCTGCTTACTCTGTTGTGATGGTATTATAGTTTTATCCAAAGGGCAAAAGACTTCTTGGTAGAGAAATGCTGTGTGTCAACACATTCTATCATTTTTTTTCTCCATATCCCAAAACTATTTCTAAGAGTATACTTTTCTGTGGGAATATTTCAAATGAAAATTCTCTTATGGTTACATATTTCAATAAATCACAATGCTAGGAAGTGTTGGTGAAATTTTAAAATTTTAGTAATTTAGGATAGTTATCAATTTATCAGAACCTTTAAATAGATGCAGTTCAGAATGGAAAAAAGAGCTAATCTCTACTATATTTTCTTTGACACCATAAATAGGTGAATTAGGGTCACATCACCAAAGTGAAGTAAAAGAATTATAGAGTAATATGTTTTGATTTATCAGGGCCAAAAAGTTCACACAACTCAATGCATTGCTCCAGTGTATCTTATGCATATCTATAGTTCTTTAGCATTTTTACATACCTGCTCATCATTATATCATTTAATGCTTACAACAACACAATGAAATAAAAAATTATCTCTATTTTTCAGTAAGGAAACTAAGGTTGGGGGTAATGAACCTTATAAATGAAAAAACCAACATGTATTTAACTTTTTGCTTAATAATCTTTTTTCTCCAACATTCTGCAACTTCTTTCATTATTATCTAATCTTAATATGGGCTTCTGGACTTATAATATTTATATTAACTGCAGAGAAATATAGTTGTCTGTTCCTAGTATACTCTGTTGATAAAAATCCTCAAAGCCTAATAAGAGCTTTGTTGGTACTCAGAACAATTTGATGGACTATATCCCAAATTTCAGATCAACTTTTTAAAATTTAAAACTATGTTCAAAAGTGCAGGACTCATTGAAAATAAAAACTGTAAGACAATGTAGCTATAGGTATTTATATTCCCCATGACTACAACAAGTGATGTGCTATTCAAAGAAATCCATTTTGGTGGTATGATATGATATGCCAATCAAACGGGATATACATCAGGACTACTTGATTCATTCACATCCTCACAGTCTGTTCCTTTACTGGTCATTAGAACTTATTCTAATGCAACCTCATCCTTACCATTATTCAACCAGGGAAAAGCTCACCTAGCTCTGTTGCATTTATGTCACTATCACATCAGCATTACGATGTGAGACTATAATGCACCAATAAATATATAAAAATGTATTTAAAAATACAAAGGTGGTCTATGTGATTTCTTTTTGTCTGAGTTATTACTTCTACTTTGTTCTTTAAATACCATTTTGTTAAAAACTATCTCCACCATCATAGTTCACATCACTATCATTTCCCATTTGCATGACTTCAACAACAGCTTTTGTACTGAGCTTCCTGTTTCCATAACCACTTTGTCCCAATATTATTGTTATAAGATGATCAAAAGTATCTAAAAAAAGGTGAGCATCATGGCACACGCCTCTGATCCAATGCTTAGGAGGCTGAAACAGAAGGATAACAAGTTTGAGAATAGCCTTAGCAAGTACTGATATTCTCATCAACCTAGTGAGACCCTGTTTCAAAATAAAAATAAAATAGGCCTGGGGGTGTAGCTCATAGGTAGAATGCCCTTGGTTTCAATCCCCAGTATGCTACACTGCTCATATCTCCAAATTAAACTCCCTGCATTTTCCACCTTACTCAGTAATCTCAAGCCATTCTAATCTCTGCTTTTATTATTATTACTTACATAAATGTAACTTTTCCTCTTCTGTCCACCTAGGATCCTTATGTCTACAGCTTTACACATTTTTATCTTTTTTTGGGAGGAGAGGGTACTGGAGCTTTCTAAGCCTGAGCTACACCCTAAAGCCAATCTTATTTTTTGTTTTGAAACAGGGTCTCACTAAGTTGCAGAATGCCTCACTAAATTTCTGAGGCTGGCCATGAACCTCTAATCCTCCTGTCTCAGCCTCCCAAGGATGAAGATTACAAACATGTATCATCATGCCCAGCTATATTCTTGCTCTTTTGCACCTTCAAGAATTAATACAAATACATCTTTTCAGAAGAAACTTTTCTTGCCTAGTTCAACCTAAATAGCTCCTCTCAGTTATCACTATCCGATTATCCTGTTTATTTCCTATAACCATTTATGGAAATAGGAAAATGTCTCATTTTTGTAGCTGTCTACTTATTTATTTTCTCTTTCTTCTACTATACTTATATTTTTTCCCTCTTCTATTAACTCATGAAGCAAATAACCATATATGTCCATTTACTATCTCTGTTCCTAGCTCAGTATTTGTCTCAAAAAAAGAATATGTAGTTAAGATATGAACAACCACATGAATGAAATGAATCTCATAAATAAGTGAACACCTAAGTATAAATATCAACTTTTCCTAGCATTGTAATATCGAAGGGAAAAAAAACACTTATTGCTGTAAACCCAGCCTCTAAACTGACTCTTCCTTATCACTTGCTCTTCATTAAAAATTATTAAATGACTCGTCCTCTTCACCATTACATTACAATGCTTAATGTCTCATGGCTCCTTCTCTCAAAATTAAATTATACTTAAAGTGCAAGCTATGCAGATATTTTGTCAACTTTTCCTTTCTGAGCTATATTTTTTATTAAAGTTATCATAATTAGTTTTGGACATTGATTCCCACCATTAGCTCCATAGTGAACCAAAGTTTTATCATTCTTCAGTGGAGGATAAGTTGTTTACTGTAACTCAACAAATGGTCACAGGCATTGATAGTGTTTGTTTCCCATTTTTGTCTCTTTTGCTTATGCACAGGAAGTTTTATTCTTGTATTAATATATTTTTATTGATTCATTGTAAGCATGCATCATATTGAGGTTTAGTGTGATAGAAACCTACATGCACATACTACCCTTATATAACCAATAAATTTGACTTGGGTATTTTTATTTTGAATAATGAATTATACCATTGTCAATGAATGTATGAATAACAATAAACCTCATTCTTAGGTTGAGAATATACCATCAGCATACACTAGATGTACAAAAAAAATCAGGTAATAATAAAGCAAAGTATCCAGTGCCATGACAAAGTTAATATTAGAGTACAAAGAGAGAGAAAGGAGGATAGCCATGTTTTCTTTAACACTTTATATTTTAGGTTAACTGCACATATCATGCCTTATCCTAGTAATAACTATTTTATGAAGAATTTTTGTGTCTTCAGTAAAGGTAAAGTACATTAAAGATCAATATTGTAAATATATAGAGGACATATGTCAACAAAAGCCATATCCAAGATTTAATCTCAGATCACTGACTTTCTACTCCCAGCTACTTCTATTTTCTCAATCCTCTCTTGTAAGTAGAACACAAGTGTAAAGATAGGCAGACTCTCAAAGTTCTGTGTAATATGATCTGATTGGATCTTCAGGAAGATGAAAGTTATCCTTGAAGCATCTAGGTACAGAAACATTTGGAGAGCTATTGCCCAAGTCTGCTGTCCCAGACGTATAATTAACCTTGTGAAATGTCCTCTGTTCTCTCTTTTACTCTTTATTTCTCCAAACACCACAATTGTGACATTATCTCCTTTACCTTTTTGTCAGCCAGGAGGGGATTATAATGTGAAGCTATCACTCCCTTTTCATCTATGCATTACTATATTGCATTTTCTATCAGTTTTTGCAATTATGCATATCCATGACTCTCAAGATTGAACTTTCAAGAGAAGCATTTCTGTTGGTCCAAAGGAAATAACATTATCTTATTAAATTTGAAATGTTAATATTGTTCCTAGTGGAAACAGATCCAGTGGGAACAGGAACCAACTATCCTGCAGCCGTGGTCTGTCTTGGTCAGTGATGTGAGCAATTAGCCAGCCTATCTTCTGGCCTCTTAAGGGACAATTCTCTGCTCTGCACAATGCTCTGTTTCAATAAGTAGTGCAAAGTATGTTCTTGTCACCTTTTGACAAACCCCCTGTGAGTTAGTAACAAGGCACACTATATACAAAGAGTTGAGGGATAATTAAAATGAGGCCAAAGCATCCTATGCCAACTCCAACTATTGCTTTACATTAGGGACTTACTTTTAGTTTTATTTCAGAAATAATTTTATGCAGAAGGGAAATCAGGTTGGATTCCCACTGATGCTTGTACCCTTATCTGAATGAGTCTGTTTTGTTTCTTCTAGGGGAATCTGTTGATTTCATGCAAAGTTATTCAGGAAAAAAAATGTAAAATGGGAATATTCCCTAGGCATGTGCCTACTTTGTTTCCACCTCATACTATGTTAGTTATGAGAATTCCACCATTTCCTTCTTTTAGAACTTATTAAGAAAGGCAAAGAGTAGATATAAACTAATCATCTGTATAGGTCATTTTTTAAATAACCTAACAATACCAAGCAGAGACACTCATTGTCCTGCTTACAATTATCTGTATTTAATTAGTTTAACAATAGTGTTCTTAAATGGGAGACCAGGATAGCACATTTGGAAAATAATGCATGTGGAAATTAGCCAGAATAAGACTCCTTCATGAACTTAGTGCAATAAAGTTGGATATGTGTCCAATCATTAGAACTGATGGAAACTATAAGGATTTGTTAATCTGTAAACCAAAATTAATTACCCCTGCCTCATGAGTCTAAATATAAAACACAAGGGTCATTTTCCACTGCAGTGACAGTAGTCAATATTGTTAATTAATATCATAATGCAAATAAGTAGTTCTTTAGTCCTAAGGAAAATTCAGGTTCTCAAATATTTTAAAAGGAAAATTTCCTCATATTTTGCCCCATAAAAGATTTCTTTGTTTATAACCATGAATAAAATCTCAAACTTCTTTTCCCACTCTGAATGAAAAGGACCTGAGTTAATGAGGTTTGTTTCATTTGCACTAACATAAGTGAGAGGAATTTAAATCACATGAACAATGCTACATAAATTTCACATTATACTTAATCATGAAATTATGTTATTTAAATATCACACATATACAGAAAGGTCCATTCTTGGCTGCAGTATTTCATGAGAACTAATGGATTTACTCCAAATATGACTAACCAAATTGAAGAGAAATAGAAGAACAGATGTTTTCCAATAATTGTTGGAAATTAAAATATTTATAAATGTTGCAAAAAATATGAGTTATTTTATTTCTGAAGAACACAGTAAGTAAATTAGTTTGTGTTTTATCACATTAAGCCTTAAAGTCTAATATAAATATAACAGGATTAAACAAAATCAGAACTCTACTCTTGAAAGTAGAAAGAACAAGCTTATTTCGGAAGTCAAATATTATCTAAGACATTAGTGATATCAGCACAATCCTTAGGATTAGAAACATGTGACATCAACTTATGACTGTGATGTTATTTCAAAACTGAAACAAAAGGTTTTCACAGTAAGGTAATGTATAATTACCATTCACAAGTAAAAAGGGGAGGTATTATTTTCCCACTGTGCATTTAAAATATTTTGATCATTTTCTTATAGTTTCTACCAATTTTAACAGAAAACCACAGTCCTCTGAGGGTTTCCTTCTGGCAACTGCATATCAGAACAGCTGTTCTTTCATAACTAAAAAAAATGCTTAGTATTGCAAAGTGTCTCTCCTATTTCTGATATGAGGAAAAGGGAAGGAAGAGAGAGTTTATTCTAACATGTTAATTATATTTTACATGACATTTTTTCACTACAGAACTCAAACTCTAAGCCAAACTAGCACACAGAAATTTTTAAAAAGTTTGTTTTTTATTTTTTATTGTGCATTATAATCATACATTTTTTTTTAGGTACAAGCTGGTAAAGGCAAACATGCACACATTTCTCATTTAACCCTTCCACAATTCCCACTCTCCTCCCTCCACCTCCCTCCTTCCCAAGTTCAGTTTAGTGATTGACTTTGATATGTTTGTGAAAGTACATCATGTGCATTAGGGTGTCCACCCCATCACCTTCAGTTAAGTCACCTTCTTTGCTCATCTAAGGTTTCTCCTTCTTCATCTAGAGTCCCTCTTAGGTCCCACTTTCTCCCTAGCTTCCACATATTAGAGAACATACAATTTTTTTTTTTTTTACTTTGTGTGACAGGCTAATCTCATTTAGCATATTTTTTTTCCAGTTCCATCCATTTCCCTGTAAATGACATGATTTTGTTCTTCGTTATAGCTGAGTAAAATTCCATTGTGTACATATCCCATAGTTTTGTAATCCATTCACTTTACAGTCAATTGATTTTTGACAAAGAAGCCCAAAACATACACTGGAAAAAAGATCACCTCTTCAACAAATGGTCTTGGCAAAACTACTTAACAATATGCAGGAAAGTGGAAATGAACTCCATTTTCTCAACCTGCACAAGAGTCAATTCAAGATGGATAAAAGACCTGGAAGTCAGGCCAGAGACTTTGCAGCTACTTGAAGAGGGCAGAGGCCCAACACTTCAACACATAGGCACAGGTAAAAACTTTCTCAACAAGACCCCAAAGGCACAAGTAACTCAAAGAAAGATCAATACATGGGATTGCATTAAACTGAGGAGCTTCTGTGCAGCAAAGGAAACTATCAAGAACCTCAACAGAGAGCTCACTTAGTGGGAAAAAAAATTTTGCCAGCTACTCCTCTGATAGAGGGCTAATATCTAGAATATATAGAGAACTCAAGAATGTTTTGTTTTTAGAATATAAATAATACTATCTCAACCTCAAGTGAATTCAGAGATATTACCAACTTTATAAAACTTGGAAACATTGCCATTTCAAAGCTGATTAATATTCAACAAACTACTTATTTGAGAGTGTATGGATGTTTTAGTACTAAAGTTTTCTGTGTCTACTAAGAACAGACAAGGTAGGAAGACTTTATAAAACTAATCTCATAGAAATAATTAAATCAGCTC
The DNA here is from genome assembly GCA_004027655.1 of Graphiurus murinus. Lineage (NCBI taxonomy): Eukaryota > Metazoa > Chordata > Mammalia > Rodentia > Gliridae > Graphiurus > Graphiurus murinus. Next base: position 11,161 of record PVLC010030376.1, on the reverse strand, counting down.
TATAATTTTTAAATTTTGATGTTTTTCTCTGTGTTCCAACAAATTATCCATAAATAACCTTTTGAATTTTGGGTGATCACACTGCTTAAATGATTTTCCTGGGTTTTCTATACAATTTTTGAGAGAAGGGAAGAGACAGAGGTAGAATGGGTAGAATGGGAGGTGTGCATATATTTGTGTGTGTGTGTGTGTGTGTGTGTGTGTGTGAGTGAGAGAGAGAGAGAGAGAGAGAGAGAGAGAGAGAGAGAGTGTTAGAGAGAAGAAAGACATTACACAACACTCAAGAGAGATAGATAGTAATTATAAGAAGGCAATACATAGAAAAAAGTCCTAATGAAGGACAAAAGAAGTTGTGATATAAATTTATTGGTTGTATCAGTGAACACTTGTAATTCAAGTACTTGGGAGGCTGAGACAGGAGGATCTCAGGTTTGAGGCCAATGCATGATAACTTAGCAAGGTACTGTTTCAAAATAAAATAAAAACAGATTGGGAATGTAGCTTCATGGTAGAATAACCCCTGGATTCAATCCTCAGTATCAGAAAAAAAAATGTATATTGAGTGCCAATAGTTTTGATAGTAATAAGAAGTTACCAGCTATTAAATATCGGCTATATGCCAGATACTCTATTAAACATTTTGTATGGCTTTTGTCAAGCAATCCGCATAAAAACCTTATAAAGTGATATGTTTATACACATTTTACAAATAAGAAAAATTGATGCTTCGACATGGCAAATAATTTGCTCCAGGTCATAGATCTAATAAATGGCAGAGCTGGGAAAAGAGCCAAGATTGATTCAGCTCCAAATTATATCTTTTAACCACTAGGGTATACTGCACTGGGCTAAACCTCTGCATGTTTCATTCCATTGATTTATTGCAACACTGTGGATATGTACCCTTAACCTCTTTATTTTACTATTTAATTAAAATACTGAAGTTTGGAAAGGTTCATGAACATGTGCAAGTTTACCCAGTAAAGTAAGTGATTGGACCTAGGCCTCTGCCATCTTTTGCATCAATGCATACTTCAGTTTGGAAGCATAGATTGGTTGATTGATAAGAAGGATATAGGCTTCAGTTTCAAGAAAACAAAGGAAAGGAAAATAATGACATCATCAGTTCCTTATTTGTGATTCTAAGTGAATCCATAATGGGGGTGAAGTCTTCAGAAAAAAAAAAAAAGTGAGTTTAAGGCATATTGGCTCCTTGTCTTGCTTGTCTTTTAAGATATTCTTTACTTCATTTTATTGGTTTCAATCACTCTTTCCTGTGATTCCTTTTGGATCCAGCACTGTTTTTATCCAAGTCAAAGAAAGAAATGAAAGCCAGAAAATTGATTAGAAAAGAAATGAAAGCAATTCTGTGAGAGACTGTCCATCATGAATAGTGCTTCTAAGATACCTGAGATAGAGGAAGAAGCTCACACCTCCCTTAGCAGAGGCAGAAAAACTCCTCTATGATGCATTCCCTCTAATCTACTCTATGCCCTGCATCCAGAGGGATCCTTGCAGAATTCAAGTCTGATCCTGTCACTCCCTGCTACTGGAAGCTTTTGGAGGTTTCCCATTGCTCTGAGATGAAGACAAAGCAAGGCTCCTGTCTACTATTTTCCTAGCCTGCTGCCCCCATCTCATAGCTTTCAAATATAGACTTTCTGTGCTTTTCTATGTCTAGTGCTTGCTATGGCTTATGACTATTTTCGACTGCTTTCCCAATCCCCTAGTCTTCTCTAGCTTATTCATATCCATCCTTCAGCTGAGCTCTAGCTCACTCTCCTCAGGAAGGTCAGGCTCTGTCCTCTTTAGAAAGTAAAAAAAAAAAGACTTCTCCTATGGAGCCGTTGTGGTAGTGAATTTTTTCATGATTAAACATTGATCTCTCCTACTAACTTGTAGGCTCCTGAAGGTAGCAAACATGAGCATTTGCTTCTTATTGTATTCTTCTATGAATGCTTGACATGGAGAAGCTATGGAAATAAAGCAGTGGATCTTCTAAATTGATTCCTCATTACCCCTGTCTTCTGGATTCTTGCCCATGGCTAGTCTCCTGCCAGTTTGAATCCAAACTAGCCCTGTAACTCCTCTTGTCAATATAAAGTAGCAGAAGTGACATAGCGCCTGAGCTGGGATTCATCCTTAAGGTAGCCAGATGATTCTCTCTTTTGTGATTTTTGGGAACCAAAAGATGCCAGGCCAGAAGTCCAGGTATTCTACAAGTGTGGTGAAGAAGCCATGATCCACGTAGACAGGGACACCGTGAGATTACGTAAGAAGGAAGAGACCCAGGTGTCCCAATGGCTCCATCAAGCCTCTGGCTGGCTTTGGCCTCACCAGCATCCAATTACATCTACATAAGATGCTACAAGTGAGTCCAGAGAAAGAACTGCTCAGCTGTGAAAAAGCTACTGATATAACTATGAGATACAGTGCAGGGGATATTCTTTAACATTGCTAAGGATTGATTGTTGCTCATTAGAACAGAAAACATAACGAACACGTGTCAAATTCATAGATAATGTAGTTTCCACATGAATATACATGTTTGCTATCCAACGTGTAGGAAAAGGTCAATTTCAAAACTTTAAGAGTTTTCTTAATTTAGACACTCCCTGCTCATTCTGCACTAGTATACCAAAAAGAATGAAAGCAAAATATCAGTCTCAAAAATCTACTTATTTGGGAAGATCAGAAAGCACATGTAACAACTTAATTCTTGCAACACCAGCTGGTATATATTGAGTCACTTTAATACACAATATCAAATACTTTTATTCAATCATGTTATTTTAATATACAATACGAAATTTTATTTTTTGGTACTGAGAATTGAACCCAGCAGTGTTCTATCTCTGAGATATATCATAGCCCTTTTTAGTTTAAAGAGGGTCTCACTAAGTTGCAGAGGGGCTCACTTAGTTGCTGAGGTTTGCCTTGAACTTTCGATCCTCCTGTCTCAGCCTACCAAACACTGTACTAACATGCCCAGTAAATTTTAGTGTTTTAATACCAAAATTGTTGACAGTAAGACCTTAGTTACATTTAGCATACAGCCCCCTAGTGTCTACAGAGGATTTTTTCCATGTGCCCATAAGAAAGTTCTCAGGAGGACTCTTTCCCCACATTGCTTCTTGAATGTACCTATCATTTACAGTCTGCTGGAGCTCCACTTTCTGGTCTTTGGATACTGTGGTGCTTATCCAAGATTCTTTCTCCCAGTATACTGAGTTATAGAAAGCCAGATGCCATGCTAGCATAATGCTGACTTCAGTCCTCCCTGGATTGGATTCATGTGTTCTCTGCAGAAATGTGAATTAATTAATTCCTCCCTTCCACAGTGCAACCTAGAGTCATTTAGCAGGCACCAGCTCAGAGCAGTTACAATTCCTTGATTAGGGTCCAGCAATGCTTTCTATGAATAATATTTTTTTTAATTAAATGCACTCTAATCTCACATCATATTGGGATATAGAGAGTCAGAAAAGAACATGCACCCAGCCCTTAATGCTCTCCCCACTTGGTCCCTTACTCTTCAGTCCCGCTTAGAAACTCCAAAGGAGTCACTGAGGTGGATTATGGAAGGGAGGAGGGGAAACAAAGTCAAATAGAATATAACAATTAATATCATGCTATAAATGTATGCAAAGTGACTTATGAATAATTCTTGAAGGTCACAGCTCTTCTCTTGGGCCCTTGGTTTCTTCCTCTGAGTCACCCTTCCCTTTCTATAGAATATACTCTGTTTGAGCTGAATAGTTTTTTGCAGCTCACTAACCAATCATAGCAATTTGGGTGTCCTAGGTGTCTTTTAAGTTTCTACTATTTCTGTCCCATTTGGTATGAAATGATACAATTTCTTTACAGCAATTGTTTGCTTTCTGTGTATCAATTGCACTTCACTCTATTAAACAAGATGTGCTGTACTTTCTGTTCCATGTAAGGTTACTGTGGTAAATTTGCCTTCAATTTCTTAGAACCTTTAAAAATTATTTAAAATATAATGTCTAAGAGTAATATACTTAAGATATTGATAAGACTTGATAGAGATTTTTACCCTCCTTCTACCCTGGATTCAATTTTTTTCCCTGAAGCTGTTTCTTACATTGAGAATGTTTTCGTGGGAAATCTAAAACACACAAAAACATTAAAAAGAAAGCAAAAACTCAGCAATTTCTAGTATCATTAATTTTTCTAGACTTTTTTTTGTGATCCTGGGGAATTAACCCAGGGGTATTCTACCTCCAAGCTACAAAGCCCTATTTTTATTCTTTATTTTTAAAACTGGGTCTCACTAAGTTGCAGAGGGTCTCACTAAGTTGCAGAGGGTCTCACTAGGTAGCTGAGGATGGCCCAGAACCTGTGATCCTCCTGTCTCAGCCTCTCGAGTACTGGAATTACAAGTATGTGCCACCACATCCAGCTTTTTTTGAAATTTTTATTTTATCTTCCAGTGCTCTATTTCTTTCTCTCTCTCTCTCTCTCTCTCTCTCTCCCTCTCTCTCTCTCTCTCTTATCTTTCTCTTCCTCCTTCATCTAGGATCTCTACCTAATACCCCTGTGAAAATGTTCTTTCAAAATTCCATAGTGCTATGTATGTATGTTAAACTACCAATACCAATCTCAAAGTCATGTACAGGGAAAGGGAGTGAGGAGGTGACATCCAGAGGAAAATGCCCCAAGTATTGTGTGCATGCATATTCCTATCACTCTACTCCTCAGTGTGATGTGTAATTACACTGCACCCAAAAAAAAAGAATATTAAAAAATTCCACAGTGGTTTTTGCCACGTGTATCAACTCAGGCAACCAGGTGGGTAGCCAAGACAACCAGTGTCCAGGCACTCCTATTTTAATCTCTGTCTAAGCTCTGCTGGAGCATCTAATCACATGTAACAGTTGCAAACATGATCATACTGCTTATTGAGATAATTCATATCAAGAAAAAAGAAAATGCATGGTTAGTTTTGTTTTCTTTTTCATTGCATTTTGCTATGAGCAAGATACTCATCATGGTTGAACCTTAACTTACTCTTCCTTGAAATAACATGACCAATTAACATGAGCATTATTATATTTACTTAGATGTAGTATGTAAATATCATGCCCCAAAGTACATATTGGGTTAAATCATCCTTATTATAGACATGCTATTTATTGTGTCCATACATGTGTATTTACTTGGAAGTCAGTTAGACCCATCTTACTGATTTGGGGAACAACTTACTTTAGCCATCTCAGCCACATTATTTAATATAAGGCAGAAATATTAATGTTCTTCATGTGGATGCTGGGCCACAAGTTCAGAGCTATTTGAGACATTTAAGAAAAATAATATTGATTGCAAGATCGTATGTCATATATTTTTTATTCCCTATATCTGAAATGAGGTGTGGTAATATAGGTGTTTAAAATTCAGATGGTTCAATGAACACCTGGAATGAAAAAGTGCTACATGTGTACCTTAAAACAGAACAGGTAAAATTTCTGACCAAACACACAGTGTCCCATAACCACTATGGTGTGATATAAGCACACATAGGTGTAATTAAGTTTTCTTCCACTGTCTGTATACTATCTCCCTCCACAGCCAAGTACAAGAGCATATTTTAGGCAACCAATAGTAACCTGCCATATTTTCAGCTAATTATCAAAAATACACTCAATACCCACAAGTTATATAACTTTATGGTTACATATGTTTCATTTTGTATTCCTTCACAGTTTGTAATAAAATACTGGTTCACTCAGCTTTGGAGAGTAACATGAAATATGACAAGCTCTTGTTCAATAAAAAGGCTCTTTTTTTAACAAAAGTTTACTCAAAGATATGTGAACTGTATTTAATCAATATCTAATAGTATCAGGCACTATAAACTGCACCAAAGAAAGCAGTCATGAAAATATCATATACTATACTATGCGACAGTTGTTCTGCTGCATGTGAAAACATGCCTGTTTCTCAGGAAAACAATGTGCAGTAGAATCTCAGGACATTAAATAACATTTACCTTTTTCTTCCTTTGAAAAATAAATTTAAAATTAGAAAAGCAGGAGAATTATGAAGAAGATAAAATGCATCTATGATCTCACCATTTAAATATGCTATTAAAAACTTATTAAACTTCCTTTTCTATCATTTATCATGCCTAAGAGAAAAATTCAACAAAAATGAATTGCACTGTAAGTACATTGTTTAATCGTTTTTATTTAATACTATTTCATGTACAATTTCTGATTTCCTACAGAATTACTTTAATGACTTCATGAAACACTATAATTATTTTAACCAGTCTCCTATTGTTGGCTATTATATCTTTTCTAATTTTCTATCTTGTAATTATGCTGATATGAAATAGTTATACATTATTTCCTTGAGATATATTCTTAGAAAGGAAATTACTGATTCAATGATCTGCTTATTTTAAGACATGTTAACATATATTTTCAAGTTGCCTTCAAGAGAGACAACCAATTTTACTCCCCCACAACACTGCATTTATCAGTTTTTTTTTTTTAAGCTTTGTCAGTTTGATAGGCCCAAACAGTATTTCTTATTTCAATTTAATAGCTACAATTTTAAAAACTCATACTTATTACTTATGGTGATGTTTTTGTGCCTTAAGCCAACATAGTTGAACAATAATAATTACCTCCAACATACACTTTGACAACATTTTCACATTTATTTTTTCACATAATACCCCTGGCAACCTTGGAAGATAAATAATGGAACCAATGATTGTTAAAGTATGTGGCAAAGCATAACAATTAACTCTATGAGTATTCACCCACAGATCTCCCAGTGTCAAAATTAGAGTGAATTTCTTCAGTTGGATCTGCCATTCTCAGAGTTGATAAAAAAGAAAAAAAAAATTTTTTTCTTTTTTATCAGACTAGTTTTTTAAGACTAGTTTTTTAAGACTAGTCTTTTTGAATGAAGAAGAGATTATTTCATGCTGACCTAGTAAGGACATGAACTAACTGCTTAGTAGGCACTTTTCTTTTCAGGCTAAACTTTTTTGATAGACTTTCATAAATTCAATTGACAGAGCATCACTTATCACTATATTATAAATACTATGTTCTATTTAAATCTAGGCAATATTTTTGACAAGCCTTCTGTCTACCTTTGTTGTTTTTAAGTTTAGTGTGATTTTTATTAGAATAGTAACACATTCTGATTCCGAGAAATTAACTACAGAAATACACAAAATAAGAATAAACTATTTTTCTTCATTTACTTATAACTCCACTTCTACAGTAAACCACCATTAGTAATATGGTCTTATTGTTTTGGTGTTTTTTTACACAGTTTGGGACTGTTCTATATTTATTACTGTGTTACATACTTTTTTCTTTTGTCATTGTACTGTGTTCCATATTACTTGAGAATGTTCCATTGGGATGTAAGAATTCAGATTTGAGCCAGGCATGGTCCCAGTACTTGGGAGGCTGAGACCGAAGGATCTTAGGTTTGAAGTCAGCTTCACCAACTTAGTGAGACACTATTTCAAAATTAAAAACAAAAAAAGTAGGGCTGGGCTTAGCTCAAAGGTAGAATGTCCCTGAGTTCGATCCTCATTAACACACACACACACACACACACACACACACACACACACACACACATCAAATCTGGTGCCTTATTGATGAACATTTATTTTTTTTTCCTTGTAGAGTTGTTTTCAGTATGAAAGTAAATATTTTTACATGATAGTTTATTTCTAGATTAAATTGCTAAAAAAAGTAGATTGTTAAATAAACTAAGCTGCTTAAAGTTGAATCAAAAGTAATTTGAATTTACAATTTTGACACATTACCAGACTGCTTTTCAAAAATATATTTCCAATGCATTAGTCCCCAGGGCATCAGAGTAACGATTCCATACACTTACCAACACTGAATACATTCATTATTTTTATATTTACTCACCTTAATGGCTTTAAAAGATCTCATTATTTTAATTTGCTCTTAATCAGCATGAGGTTGTCTTCTCGTATAGTTAGATCTATTTGGCTTTTACTTTTAGTAAATTACCTTTTCATAGACATTGCCTGACTTTCTATTGGATTTTAAAAATTTTCTTCCTAATTTGTGAGCTTCTTTTATATCTACCTAAAATATACATTATATGTAAGCATTTTATTATGTTTCTCAGTTATTATCATCATTATGCAATTTTTATGTTGAGAAATTTTAATATTTTGTAGACTTGTCATTTTTAAAGAGTTGTGGTTTTTCTTTCATGCCTATGAAGTTAATCTCTACTTATATAATATCATTACTTTTATTAATATGCTATCTTCATGTATTTTATTATTTTCATTTTTCACCTTTGTCTCAATTTTAAGTAGAATTTATTGTCAAACAAAACATTATGAATATATATTTTTTTTTTTTCAGGCAAATTCATCCCATATAGTTTGTGTGTATCTGTAATTCCCCAAATTAATAGCCAATTGTTTTAACATTATTCAATAAATAACCCTAAATAATTCTTAAACTTTAGATGGTTTAAAATAACACCTTTATCATATACTTAATTCTTTTAAATTCTTGTGTCTAGTTTTGAACATTTAAACATTCATTTATCTGTTATCTTATTCTTATGCCAATGTTCCTAACTTTTTAATGTTATTAAGAAGTATTTTATATTGAGGAGAACTGAATTCATCCTATTGCTTTTCCATTTTTATCGCTATTCTCATGTTAGTTTTCCATACAATCACTAACATTATTGTCCTCAAGAATTTTTTTGTTTAAGATATCGGCTTGCTGAAGACTTTTTAAAATTAAAACTTGGAACAGTAGAAGACAGCAAACACTGTTTCCTTGGGCCATGTTTCCATTGGCTGTTGAAGTAGATAAATAGTTTAGATTTTTCAGCAACTTGCTTTTTCTAATTGTTTACAGTTTTATTCATTAGTAGCTATTTCACTGATCAGAGGGAATTTTCATGTAATGAATAGGATAATTCAGTTTACCAAAACTGTATGAAGGGAGTAAAAAGACAAATTTTCGTTCAGTAGTTTCAAGATTTTTGCTCATATGAAAAGCCACACAGCTGCTTATGGTATGCTTGCTCTTGAATTCTCAAAGAAACTGGAAAGGGATAAAAATAACCCACAAAAGGAAATATGCAAGTCAGAACATGTAGTGCCTTCTTCTTCATCTTGACATTATGAGTCGAATTAACTTGAATTAACTGAATTAACTGGTACTCTTAAGCTCAGCTTTTCCTAAAATTAGAACTGCAAAATGCAAGTAAAAACAGAAAAAACAAGAAATGTGTGGTTATCTTTTTCTAAAGATGAAACATTGGTAATTTACATGTACCTTAAGACCTAAAAGTTCAATGTAAGTCTGTAGTTTCAACATTAAATATATTTATTCACTGTGCATCCACATGGTAAAAAGTGAAGTATCCAGGCAAATTGCAAGAAAAAAATAAATGTGAAAACCCAAAGCCAATTTCCATACATATAGTTTTGTTTTCCTTTACTCATTATACTTTTATTGGTGCATTTTACTTATACATCATAATGAAGTTTAGAGTGATAGAAACGTATATGAACATAGCAATTGGTGTGTTTCCCTTCAGATCCCATTCCACACTGCCTCTTGCTCTCCAAACATGTTACTGAGATTAGTATTGATAATCTTGAATATATACTTGATTTATTTGATCTTTCAATGTAGTTTTCTACACATGGAAAACTGCTTCAAGGAAACCATAAACCATGCCTACCCAGGGTCACCAGTTTGACCAATGGACTCACAAAGAACCAGCAGTCACTAACCTTATAAGGGTTGACCTGCAGCAGGGCATGGTAGCACACGCTTGTAATCCCAGCATTTGGGAGGCTGAGACCAGAGGATCCGGGTTCGAGGCCAGCCTCAGCTACCTAGTGAGGCCCTCCGCAATTTAGTGAGACCCTGTTTTAAAATAAAGAATAAAAAACAGGGCTGAACTCAGAATGCCCCTGAGTTCAATCCCTACTACCACACACACACAAAAAAAAAGTGTTCACCTGCCTCTTCTACATCCTCTCACTACCCAAATTTGAGCTCATAGAATTGACTCTGTGGTTAGAAAATAGAAAAAGAAGTAAGTGTGAATGAGAGAAGAAAAAAATTAAATCTCTCTTCCCCTATGCAGAACTCAAATCCGATGATGTCCTGGTCTTTGGTAGGAAAAATTAAATGAACAAAAAAAGGTATGCCAATTCAATTCAAATGCAAAGTTTTGGTTAATATTTTGGACAGAAAATGCTAAAATACCTTTCGTTGCTTGAAATGATCCTGGGATTGCTGTTATTTAAGGAGATTGCTATTATTTAAGAGTGAGAAAAGTACTGAATACTGAATTTTGCTATGTTTATGTTGAGGAAAAGGGAGATCTTATATAAAATATATATTATTAAGTTGAATAAAAAGGTTCAATATAAAGAAGAGTACATAATTATAATTTTTATCTTAACCCCAAATAATTATTTCAGCACATGATATAGATGAAATATACCAGTTTTCTGAAAGATTATCTTCTTCCTCCAAAGTAATTACTATTTCTGCTTAATCTCAATCCTGGCCTTGAGCCCTCTGCTATGCTCTGCTAAGAATCTCTTTAATCAGACTAGGGGGCAAGGGATAGGTCAGTAGTAGAGTTCTTGCCTAGCAAGCCAGAAGCCCTGCATTCAAGTTCCAGCACCAAACACACACACACACACACACACACACACACACACACACACACGAGAGAGAGAGAGAGAGAGAGAGAGAGAGAGAGAGAGAGAGAGAGAGAGAAACATCAATGGGCTGTTAAGAAAGTAGATCTGGCCTCTGGTCGGGCATGGTGGCACATGCTTGTAAACCCAGCATTTGGGAGGCTGAGATCAGAGGATCCAGGTTTGCGGCCAGCCTCAGCTACTTAGTGAGGCACTCCACAACTTAGTGAGACCCTGTTTTAAAATAAAGAATAAAACCAGCCAAGATGTCCAACAACAGATGAATGGATTACAAAACTATGGGATATGTACACAATGGAATTTTACTCAGCCATAAAGAAGAACAAAATCATGTTATTTGCAAGGAAATGGAGGGAACTGGAAAACATTATGTTAAGTGAGATTAGTCAGTCACTAAAAGTTAAAAATCAAATG
>PVLC010030375.1:0-19501 GCA_004027655.1 Graphiurus murinus | reverse complement strand
CAGCATTCGGGAGGCTGAGACCGGAGGATCCGGGTTCGCGGCCAGCCTCAGCTACCTAGTGAGGCACTCCGCAACTTAGTGAGACCCGGTTTCAAAATAAAGAATAAAAAAATAGGGCTGGGGGTATAGCTCGGAGGTAGAATGCCCCTGAGTTCAGTCCCCAGTACCGCAAAAAAAAAAAAAAAAAAAAAAAAAAAAATTTTGTTTTGAAACAAGGTCTCCCTAGGTTGCTGAGAGTCTCACTGTGTTTGTCCTTCCTGTCTTAGCCTCCCAAGTCCTGGGATTTCAGGTGTGCACCACCATGCCCGGCAGAGTTTTAGCTTCTCATTCAGTTGTCCAGATCTGGTGGAGGGGCTGAGATGCAGGGAGTCTGGGGTGAGGAAGAGAAAGACCCAGATCATCTTCAGAATGGATGATTAAGCCGGGCGTTGTGGCACAGGCTTGTAATCCCAGCATTTGGGAGGCTGAGCCCGGAGGATCTGGATTCGAGGCCAGCCTCAGCTACCTAGTGAGGCACTCCGCAACTTAGCAAGACCCAGTTTCAAAATAAAGAATAAATAATAGGATTGGGGGTGTAGCTCGGAGGTAGAACGCTCCTGAGTTTAATCCCCAGTACTGCAAAAAAAAAAAAAAAAAAAAAAGAATGGATGATTAACCCCCATGGACTCTGCAACTGATGATAATAGGAGGAAACAAATCTTTGGGATCAGGGCTGTCAGAGAGTCCTGAAAAGAAGTAAAGATCTGGAAGGGTGAAGAATTAAATCCATTCTAAGTGTAATTTTATAAAACCAACCAAAAAGAACAAGATGAAAATTAGATTGACAAAAAGTTAAAATCAGTGAATCTCTCCCCACTTTCCCTAGCATCTTCTTCAGAAAAGATTGCTTGAGGACAGTACTGCCTGTTTATTATGACAGGGGAGTCACCCCTGCAGAGATCATTTGTGAAATGATGGCAAAGTCCAGGGACCAGCCCTGAGGTCCTGCCACAGCCCTTCTCCATCTCAAAGTGACTGTGGGGCTCCTCCCGCTCTCCCTTGCTTCTGTCCCTGGAGGCCTCTCCACTTCGCAGGGGAAAGTGTCCCCAGGTGACCTCGGTCTCTCCCGTCACCTTGAAATGTCACCCCGTCAGGAACACTTGCTCCCTTGTGCCTGTCAGCTGTCCCTCCTGGGTGCTGCAAGAATCTTGACTCCTGCATCCCTGGCACAGACCCTCAGGCCTGCTGCCCCACCCCTTCCTTCCATGACGGAACATGTCCAAGAGCCATCTCCACGCTGCTTTCCTCAATGCCCACCTGTCTCTGTGACCTTCGAGTTGCCCTTTCTCAGCTTCCCCCCAGGCACGGGCCCCATGGTCTTCCCCCCCCCCCCCCGGGTCATCATCTTGCTCTCACTGGACGCTGGCGACTTGGCCCTCCCGCCTGGCGCCCTGGGTGTCCTGGGATCCTGTGCCCTTACTCTTTTCTCTTTCTCCTGTCCTGGGAATCCTTGCACCTCTTCTGCCTCACAGATTTAGCCCTCAGCAGAAGTTTTCTCTTAGAAATTCTCCTCTTTGCCATTTTCTCTGGTCTTTCTCCTGATCATCTCACCCGCTTCCCCTGCCTTACCCGAGGACTTCAGTGGCCGCCCTTGCTCTGCGGGGGGCCCCTGCGCACCTGTCTCAGTGGTGGGCCATGTCAGGCCCGGAAGCCGCGTCTGCTTTGCCCCCGTGGTCCTTAGCACTCTGCCCTCAAAATAGCAGAGACCCGGGTGGCACTGTGGAACAGCGCTCTCTCACCCAGCGACTATGGGGACCTCTCATTGTGATGGCCCGCTGACACGGTGGTGAGGGAGGCCAATTAAACCTACAAGACGCTATCTCGAGGAACACTCCTGGTCCAGGACATTTGGTAGTGTGCCCTGTACTGGTCCTCCTAAATGACAGGGAAGCCTTGGAAGAGACGTCCTGGGAGTAATTGAGCCGTGATTGGCGCCCCCCGCGCTGTTCCAACTGACAGCAAGCGGGCACGGCAGAGCGCGCGCCTCTTCCAAGTGGCATCTAATTTCTCGGAGGTGACTTTAGATTGCTTTCCAGGTGCTGGCACGCTGGCTGCTCCAGGGGAGCCTACTGGGAGTCGCACCTGAGCCCGCAGCCTGACTGCAGCAGACAGCTGCCTAGTTAAGGCGAATTTTACAGTTAAATTGTGTTCTGCCTGGGAATTGCAAACGGCTGTGGAAGGACAAATGCAGATGAGACTCCGGTCCAGGACGGGAGCTTGAAGACAGCCCTGCCACCGAAGCCCAGGCCGCCCAGGTGCGTCTGCAGCCGAGGTTTTAGGGGAAACTTACCGGCCATTTTGCAAAGGACTCCAGGTGAGGACAAAGGAGCTTTGGTGCAACTCAAAGATCACGGGCTTTGAGGACATGATTGTGACACTACGATTGTAACTGCTTGGATCCTAATAATGGTGCTACGATTTATAGGCTGGTGACCTCAGGCAAGCAACTTTAAACCTCTGAGCCTCGGTTTCCTCATCCATAAGCCATAAGTAATAATATTTACCTTGTTAGGATTAAAATATGTACAGAGAATCTGGTTGTGGCGGCACATGTATGTATCCCAGTACTTGGGAGGCTGAGACAGGAGGAGAGCAGGTTTGAGGTCAGCCTCAACAAATAGACTCTCAGAAACCTAGCAAGACCGTGTTTCAAAAGAAAGAAAGAAAGAAAGAAAAAGGCTGGGGGTGTAGCTCAGAGGTAGAATGCCCCTGGGTTCAATCCCTAGTTAAAACACACACACATAAATAAATAAATAAATAAATAAATAAATAAATAAATAAATAAATAAGCCAGGCATGGTGGCGCACACTTGTAATCCCAGTACTTGGGAGGCTGAGACCGAAGGATCCAGGTTCTTGGTCAGCCTCAGCTACTTAGTGAGGCCCTCCACAACTTGGTGAGACTCTGTTTCAAAATAAAGAATAAAAAATAGGGCTGGGGATGTAGCTTGGAGGTAGAATGCCCCTGAGTTCAATCCCCAGTATTGCAAAATAAATAAATAAGTATGTAAGTAAGTAAATAAATAAATAAATAAATAAATAAATAAATAAATAAATATGTATAGAATTAAAAAACCTTCACCAGTGCTTGGAACATAATAAATCTTCAATCTATGCTAGAAAAATTCGCCATTATTATTACTTGATAATTGGGAGACCTTGAGCAGGTCACTTAACCCCAGGATGTCTTTTTCTCCAGCCCTTGAGGTAGTTTTGTGAGGATTAAACTAAAAGAAGATACGAGTGGCGTTGGCCCAGGATGTGCACAGGTAGGTCCTAGCTCTTACTTGTCGGGCACCTTCAGGCCGGCTTTGCCTTTGCTGACTATAGGACAGGGGGCACCTGCTGGGGAGGACTCGCCGGGGAGGACTCGCTGGGGAGGACTTGCTGGGGAGGACTCGCCGGGGAGCCGAGTACCTGAAAAGAACCCGAGAACACAGAGCCCAGGAGGCTTGAGAGAAGAGGTTTTGCATCAGGCAGATGTGACTCCATGGCTGTTGACTTGGCCTCCCTTAAATGGGCTCCCCTTCTCTGTGAAATGGGGATAGGAGAGTAATGATACTAGAATTCACCCAGCACTGTGGAGAGGGAACCCACACTCAGCCTCTGTAACGTGTAGCTGTTGCTATAGAGAACGTGGGGGTGTCAGGCAGGATTCCCGGGGGAGTGTTGAGGAGAGGAAGGGAGAAGAGGAGAAAGGAGAGGAGGGGCTGGGGAAAGCAGGAGAGGGAGCTTCTCTTAGCAACCCCTGAAGGACATCCTATGCAAGAGGCAGCCCTGAGTGTGGCCCGAGGCTCCGTCTTGCCTGGTCCTTGCCGGGTCCTGCAGGTCATCCGAAGTTAGGGTTGGAGGTCAAGGTCCCCCTGGGAGATGGCACATGCTACAGGCTGTGGTGCCCTAGACAGTGGAAATGCAACAGCCCCTAAGAAGCCCATGTTTGGGGGACACCAAAGTGCCGCCATTGCTTACGGTCAGTTGCTGTGGGCCCAGAGGTTCTGATAAGTGGGATAAATCTTCATAGTTCATGGTTCGATTCTCCATCACACCCGGGAGAGGGTCTTTTGCGAGAGTGACAGTGAAGCCCATCCCAGGGTCATAGGCAAGGTGCCCGTCTTGTACAATGTGGTGCTGGGCGAGCCAGCAGCCCCGAAGTGCAGCACGGAAATTTCGGGGAGTCCAGGCTGGAGCCCAGTTCTGCATCATCCATTTCGTGGCCAAATTGCAATGGGAAGAAGGGCTGCTTGCTTCTCCAGAACGGGGATTCTCAGAAAATCGATTCTCCCTCATTGACAATGCCCGCTAAGTGATTGAAAGGCCATTAAACCCATTAATGGGGTGCTCTTTAAATAAAAGAAGTCCCTGAAAGGGACACCCGACTTGGCAACATCCGTGGCGCTGTCAGTGGGCCTGGCCCGCCCAGGGACGGTAAACACACCAGAACAAATGCTGGAGAGTGGAGGGGGCAGGCGGAGACGGGGTGGGAAAGAGATGAGGGTTGCCAGACACGCTTAATGGCCTTTATTTTATTTCTGACAGGATTTACAAAACGAGGAGAGGGAGGGAAGTTCGCATCTTGATTTCAGTTAAACATTTGGCACCGGCGTCCCACCAAATTTCATGCACAAAATTAATTCAAATTGTCTTGGATGGCAGGGTGGTCACGTGGGATGGAAATTGGCTGGCACTGCCTCCCGGAGCAGCAGGGGAGCAGGGGCTCCGTGGACCGCCGGGGGGGGGGGGCGCCATAAAACTCCTGTCACTAACTAGGGCCCCTCAATCTTCAACTCCTTCCCAATACTGATAATAATAGAATCAACTAAATAATAATAGTAATAATAACAACAATAATAGCAACAATATGAGTTGATCACATACCACATTCCCAACACTTTATTTTATTGAAGTCCTTCCTGCCTTTCTTCCCTTTTTTTATTTTTTGTGGTACTGGAGATTAAACCCAGGGGCATCCTACCTCTAAGTTATTACCCCCCACCCCAGCTCTATTTTTTTATTTTTTCGGTACTGGGGATTGAACTCAGGGGCATTCTACCTCCGAGCTATACCCCCAGCCCTATTTTTTATTCTTTATTTTGAAACAGGGTCTCACTAAGTTGTGGAGTGCCTCACTAGGTAGCTGACGCTGGCCGCGAACCTGGATCCTCCAGTCTCAGCCTCCCAAATGCTGGGATTACAAGTGTGCGCCACCATGCCTGGCTTATTTTTTATTTTGAAACAGGATCTTACCAAATTCCTGAAGGCCTCACTAAGTTGCTGAAGGTGGACTCAAACCTGCTATCCTCCTGTCTCAGCCTCCCAAGCACTAGGATTACAGGTGTGCAGCACCATTCCCAGCTTACTGAGTCTTTTTTTTTTTCCTGCCCAGATGCTCAGAAGACGTAGGAGACTGGCCAGTTACCTACATACTGCCACAAATTCATAAATGCTAGATTTGTGGCCTCCCTTCTCTTTCTAAAATTTGTGTAGTGGTGTAGAATGTGGAATAGGCCGGCCTCCCTTTAGAGCCAGGAGAAGGGACAGTAGTTTTCACACTGGCTTAAGGAAAGTCCTCAATGAAGAGTCAACTTAGTTTATTGTCTGGTGAAATGGGAAGAAGTTTAGAAGTAACCAAACCATATATATATGCATATATATAATTTTTTTTCAGTATTATATTTCATTGACAAATAGTGTGTGTTTTTATAACACAGGCTGTTGACTTCTGTTGTAAATGATACTCTGAAATGGCATTTTGGCATATTCACCCCTCTCAAAAAGCTTCATTAAAATGCCTTTGAGCTGGGCATGGTAGCACAAGCCTGTAATCCCAGCTGCTTGGAAGGCTGAGGCAGGAGGATTGCAAGTTCGAGGCCAGCCTTGGCAACTTACGGAAGTCCAATCTCAAAATAAAAAAATAAAAAGGATTGGGGATGTGGCTCCGTGGTAGAGAGCCCCTGGGTCCATTCCCCAGTACTGAAATGAATCAATCAGTAAAAATAAATAAATGCCTTGGTGCAGTGAGGGATGACCAGAGTGTATTATGGAAGACACCTAGAAAATAAAAACTTTGCGTGCACCAAGTGCTTCCTGGAAAAGAGTCAAGAAGGTGCTGAAAAAGAAGGAATTACCTGCGAGGCTAGCTGTTCTCACACTTTCAGAATTTGGTAAATTGGCAGGGGTGCATTTTTGTTCTGATCATTGAAGTAAAATTCATCTTGTACGGCCCTTGTTTTAGGAAACAGAGGCAAATATCAAACTGTGGATCCCTTTGGTATTTTAGACTATGAAACAGTAGACGTGATTCTTCCCTCCTAAGTTTCCCAAACAAAGCGTCTCCCCTTCCCCCCGGCTCCTGTCTGGACACAGGGAACAATTTTTAGCAGCTGGCATGGGATTCTGCATGAGTGCCCCCCCATCAGTATCGGCCTTCACCCCTGTGTTTGCGGGGGACAAGAAAGAGACTCTGATGGTGCATGTGTTACAGTTTTGGTGGTCGCCGTGAGTTCTTTTCCTCAGCCCAGATACATATCATGGGCCGGGAAATAAAGAGCCAGGACAAGCAGTTGGAATTTAGTGCAGGGGAAAAAAAAAAAAAAGATTTATTTTAAAAGCAAGAGTAACAGTGCTGTTTCTCAAAGAGATGGGGGAGGTGGAGAGAGAGAGAGAGAGAGAGAGAGAGAGAGAGAGAGAGAGAGAGAGAGAGAGGGAGAGAGACAGAGAGAGACAGAGAGAGAGAGAGACAGAGAGAGTGAAAGCATCTGGCCTCTGAGGAGAACACAATGGAGCAGAGAGCTGTGGCCCCCCTGGACCCCGATCTTAAATAGGGTTTGTCCTATCTGGTCTTCCTTATCTGGTTGCTAAGTTCCCAGGCCAATAGCCCACACTTTGTCAGCATCTACGTGAGAGGATTTTTTTTTTCCAGCTCTTCCCAGGCCTGTGGCCTTCTAAGTTTTAAGGTTTGTAACTTTCTTAGTGTTGGCCTTTATCTTATCTTTGTTGCCATGCTGACCCAGCAGGCTGGACTAGAAGAAGCCCAAACAGCAGGCTGGGAAGAGTAGGAAGCAGCCTGTTTTAACCTTTTACTGCTTGCTCTGCTTCGGGACAGGGTATGGTATGAAGTCATTTATAACGGAATCACGTGGACAATGGAATAAAGACACTGCCCTGGAGCCGGGCGTGGTGGCGCACGGTTGTAATCCCAGCATTCAGGAGGCTGAGACTGGAGGATCCGAGTTCGCGGCCAGCCTCAGCTACCTAGTGAGGCACTCCACAACTTAGTGAGACCCTGTTTCAAAATAAAGAATAAAAAATAGGGCTGGGGGTATAGCTTGAAGGTAGAATGCCCGAGTTCAATCCCCAGTACTGCAAAAAAAAAAAAAAAAAAAAAAAAAAAAGAAAGAAAGAAAAAAAGACACTGCTTATTAACATGTTGGGGTGAGGGTTCCGTGGCAGGGACAAGATCTTTATAGTGGAAACCTCCTCCTGACCAGATATCCCCACAACAACAGGGCAACTATTTTCTCTCTGATGGAGCAAAGGGCAAGGGAAACCCCAAAGACTTTCAAGGTCACCTTCTAGGTCCACCTGCAGGGCAAGCAGGCTCTTTCTTGGGATAGTTTTTCATCCCACTGTCTTTAAAAAAAATACAGACAGTTTGCAAAGACCTCTTGTTGACTCTCATCTCTGATCTTGACAGGTGGGCATCTTCTTTACTCTGTGGCTTTGTTTCTCATCTTCATTCATCCAGTATCTGCTTCCGCCTGACATTGAGTCTGTGAAGGTGAATCTAAGCCAGGCAGGCGGCTTAGATGCTCTCAATCAATACAGGAAGCCACTCACGGACCCTGATGGGGTGGTGGGTGCATTGCAGCTGTGCTCAGAGTGCAGACCACAGGGATGGCGTGATCAAGGGCAGGATTCTGGGCACCAGGGGATGATCTTAAAAGGTGAACAGAGAGTTGGCCAGGGAGAAAGAAGCTGGGGAGGGGCAGGGTGTTCCGGGGAGAAAAACCACTATGAGGAGAGCTATCACATTACCTTGGGTAGTGACTGACAAGGGTATTGGCTTTGATGTAGGATAGAAGAAATAAGTAGGTAGAAAGGAGACAGACAGGAAGGAAAAGTAAAAATGTAACTTTAATATGAGAACCTGGAGCTGAAGGGCTTCAGCCTCTACTCCACAAACCAGTTCTCTTTCCCAGGCCTGACTCTCTCAAATTCCTGGAAAATCTGTAGATCTTAGAGTTAACTAAAAGAAAGTATAATTGTCCTGTGCACTAATAATAAGACAGGTATGATATTTTGAGAAACCTATAATTTAGGACACTCTCCAGCTTATCTGTCAATCAGCTAATGAGGACCCCAATCAGCCTGAGGACCCTAAGGTTGACCAGACCACCAGACCACCAGGAAGTACCCTGGAACTACCAGACTGATATCGTCCACTCTAGAGCTGACCAGACTACCTGACCACCATAAACCACCTCGGGGACTACCGGACTGAGATCAACCTCACACACCTCCTCTAGCCCACCCCTCACGAAAGTCCCCTATAAGAAGATAGCCCTGAACTGCCCCAAATGCCTTCCTCATCTCGAGGTGGCCCACAGTCTCCCTTGAATGTGTATTTATTCCCTTTTACCCAGATAAACCTCTGTCCATGTCTCTGACCAGCACATGCTGAAATATTTTCCGTCATGTTAGCCAAGGACCCTGTAGATCCCGAGTTCCTGAGCTGAGGACTTATCCCAACATCTTGACTTACTGTGTTAATAGCAAACCCCCATGGAAAGCTTACTACGTGCAGGGCCCTGTCTCGGCTTTATAAATAACGTACTCTACTCTCCATCAAAGCCCAGCCCAAAAGACACTTCCCCCATAAAACTTTTCCTGATCTTGGAAACAACCTCACCTTCCTCTGGACTTTTATAGCCTATGACCTATGACGTTTATTTATTTTTATTTTTTACCTTGAGCATAGTTAATAAAGTATCCTTGATATCCTGTATCATGTATATTTCAGCCCTGTACAGAGTACCCTGTACATATTTACTATTAAAAATGCTTCCTTCATGGATGGATGGTTGGATGGATGGATGGATGGTCTTGTCCAGGTGCTTTTATGGTAACTCACTCTTTTACCTTTTCCTTCTCAAAACCACCAATTGAGATTTAGGACTCCACTCCCTCTCTGCAGCGTGAGCAGCTTTCTGGAGGACGGCGTGTTCCTGCTGGTGACCTGGGTGAACTCTGAATCGAGCCATTTCAGTTCTCCTTCACTTTCCTTTATTTCCCTTCTTTCCACGACTCCCCCTTCCTGGAAAAGTTCTTTTCAGGAACTTCCTGCTTCATACCTGCTGGCTCCTGAGTTCCTCCCCATTCCAGGGTGACAGTGCCTGTCTTGAGGTCACCCCCCCCCCCCCAATGGCACGCTCCCGAGTTTGTCCTTGATGTTCACACTTCTGGTGCACAGTGTCTCTCTCCTCCTGGTTCGCATCTCAGAGCCGAATTCCTTGAAATGCCGCGAGGCTCCAGCATCTGCTCACACCTTCCATTCCCCCCTGGCCTGGGTGTGGTCACGTCCAGGCCTTTAATAGGCTGTTGAGCACTTTCCATAGACATTTGTTTCCCAGTAGCTGTGCTTCAGTGTTTCTGAGGCACTTGGCTTCCTCTCCTGCCATTTGCACAGCCTGGGGGAGGAAGGCGCATACACACACACACACACACACACACACACACACACACACACCCCGTTTATGAAGAAGGTAATGTGTGTCAAATTGCCTTGGCTTAACAAGGCGATTGTGCACCTTTAAAAGGTACGGGGAAATGTCTCTCGGCGGTCAGATTGGCCCATCACGCACATCTGTTCTCTTGACCGGACTCCAGCAATCTGCCCTCATTCTGCTGCACACTCCACAACCTGCTGTTGGCCGGGGTCCCGGGCCTGCAGGAGACTTTCTGCCAGGCCAGCCGGCTGGGTTCCCGCCTGTCCCCAGGCTCTGAGAGAGGCAGTCAAAGGAATCAACATGCATGGGTCCCCAAAGTGTCAGGACTGCTGCCCCAGGAAGCTTCCAAAGAGCTCTGCAGGGAACCCCCAAGGAGAGGAGGGAGAGCAGAGAGGATTTGCCCAGAGAAAGCACACTCGCTGCTTCCATTTGAGTGGAAACTGCTACCAGGTTCTGCATGGGTTTTCCTTGATGATTTGCAGGGGGGCAGATTTCAATTTTTATGTGAAAAACTGCATGCATATTTCGCCTTTTTCCAAACTCTAGCTCTCTCTAAAGTCTACCCATAGGTTTTGCACTTAGGTAAATCCTGAGAGTAAGGTGGGGGCAAGCCCTGGAACCACTTGTCTTCAGGGAGGATTTCATTTCCGAAGACCTCCATGCCGCACTCCGAATCCCAGGACTTCCCACTGGCTGCGGTCAGCCCCTCTCACTGGCCCGGGCCGCCATGATGCCTGCCCACTGGCCTCCTTGCTTCTGCCCTTTCCCACCTGTCTCTTATCCATGCAGATGCCAGAGGCCTTTTGGAATGGGCCACACCCCGCTATGTCTTTGCTCAAGACTCCCCAGTGGTTTCCGACCTAATGCAGAAACAAAGCCCACATCCTCGAATCAGTCACCAAGACCATTGGCCACCCCGATCTTGTTACTTCTCTGACCTCAATTCATTTTCTCCCATAGCCAGGCTGACCTTCTGTGTGTGTGTGTGTGTGTGTGTGTGTGTGTGTGTGTGTGTGTGTGTGTGTGTGAGAAAGAGAGAGAAAGAGAGATAGACAGACAGACAGACAGTCAGACACTAGGGATTGAATCTAGGGACATTTTACCTCTGAGACACACCCCAACCCTTTTTACTTTTAATTTTGAAATGGGGTCTCACTAAGTTGCTAAGGGCCTCACTAAGTTGCCGAGGCTGACCTCAAACCCGTGATCCTCCTGTCTCAGCCTCCCATGGACTGGGATCCCAGACATGCACCACAGTGTCCTGCCACGCTGACGCCACGCTGACCTTCTTACTGCCCCTTTGGCTGGGATCCCTTTCCCCAGATATCTGCACTTCTGCCCAGAACTTAACTGCTGTAGTTCACGGCTGGGCCCCAATGCTCTGACAGGTGTTCCCCCGGTAAAATGGGTAGAGTGGATGGATGGAATCCACGTGAGTAGGAGGAGTAAGACATAGATCTGAAAAGAACCAGGTGTGATGGCGCACACCTGCAATCCTGGTTCTTGAGAGGTTGAGACAGGAGAATGTCAGGTTCTAGGCCAGCATGCTGGAACTTGGGAGGACTGTTTCAAAATAAGAAATAAAATAGAGCCAGGAGTGTAGTTCACAGGTAGAACATCCCTGGGTCTAATCTCCAGTCTCTCTCTCTCTCTCTCTCTCTCTCTCTCTCTCTCTCTCTCTCTCTCTCTCTCACACACACGCACACACACGCACACACACTCACACACACACACTCCGAAGAGATGCAAACGGTGAGGGTTTCTGAGAACAACAGACGTCCTGCCTGACCTCAGGATGGGAATGAGGACTGTTTAGTGTGAGAGAGAATGCAGGCGAGGAAGGGATGGGGATGTCATGGCACGAGATTTCACATCCTGCTGGAAGAAGTAGCCCCCCGCCCGCTGTGCCTGCCACTCACCTCTGTGAGAGGTGGGTATTCCTTGGAAAAACAGAAAGGGAAAGTTAAACATGAACAGTCAACTACTTCTCATTTCACAAATGCTTATGGACTATCCTCTCCGTGGAAGCCTCTCAGGGGAGGCTACAGGACACCCCCCCCATCTTATTTCATTGTGCTGTTTTGTTCTATAACTTACATTACATGCATTGCATGTGCTCTTATGAAGCGACATTGCACTGCAGACACCAAAGCGCCAATATCGAACACTGCATAATACTTCTTACTCTTTAAGATCCTGGGTCTCAAGGCAGAGAAGTATGGGTATGAATCCTATTTCTTGTGCAACCTTGTGTGGGTTACTTCACTTCTCAAACCTACCAATAGTTATAATTTTTCAGAGTTCCTGGGTCCAGGCATTGTGCTAAATCCTTTTCATCTAATTTTTTTTTTTTTTTTTTTTTTTTTTTGCGGTACTGGGGATTGAACTCAGGGGCATTCTACCTCTGAGCTATACCCCCAGCCCTATTTTTTATTCTTTATTTTTTTGAAACAGGGTCTCCCTAAGTTTTGGAGTGCCTCACTAGGTAGCTGAGGCTGGCCGAGAACCGGGATCCTCCAGTCTCAGCCTCCCGAATGCTGGAATTACAAGCGTGCACCACCACGCCCGGCTTTTCACCTAATTGAATCCTTGCAAAATCTCTCTAAGTGGGTCATATCATCCCCATTCTAGAGATGAGGAAACTGGAGGCTGAGTGAGGTCAAGGGAACTCATGTTATGGTTTGAATCTGGAATGTCTTCCCCAAAGCTCACGTGTTAAAAGCAGGTCGCCCAGTGCAGCACTGTTCAGAGGTGGGGGAGAGCTGAGGCGGCAGGTCACTGGGGCACGGCCTTGAGGACTCTCTCTGTCCAGGGCACCCTTCTCTCCCTCTCTCTGCTTCTGGCCGCCGTGAGTTGAGCAGATCTCCTCCACCACGTCCTGCTGCTATGATGCTTCTGCCTTGGGGCTAGCCCGACCATGGACTGAAACCATGAGCCCAAATAAACCTTTCCTCCTGGAAGCTGCATTTTGGCCACAGCAGTGAAAAAGCTAACATAGCCAGTGAGGGACAGGGCGAGGGTTATGCGGCAGGCCTGACTCTGCGTCTCTGCCTTTAAGACATGAACTACACGTCTTTCTGGCCTGGGCCGTAGGGACCACTTAACGCTGCGTCACAGGGTAGCACTGAGTCTGGAGGGCCAGGGACTCTTGGAAGGCCTGCAGATCAGTAGTCAGAGTTAGAAGTCCTCGCCCATCCCTCTTCCCCAGGGACCTGGTGGAGTAGGGAGGCACAAGGCGGCTGATGCTCCTCTGGTACTCACAGTTAATCCCCTTCCTTGCTTGTCGGCACAGGACCAGGACACCGAGGGTACAGTGTGTAGCTTTTCGCCCGGGCCAGCGTCCCTCTGGGAGCTTTAGAGTCTGCAGCCTCCAGGAGCCGGGCCTGCGGCGAGGTGGGGAGGCTTCAACATGCCAGGTGGACCATAGCACCCCTGACGGGACGCACTGGCACCGGTTCTAGGGGAGTGTTGGTCTTTGCTTAGTCCTACTCCGGAGAATGTGTTTTGCCTTTCTTTCTTTCTTTCTTTCTTTCTTTCTTTCTTTCTTTCTTTCTTTCTTTCTCTCTCTCTCTCTCTCTCTCTCTCTCTCTCTCCTTCCTTCCTTCCTTCCTTCCTTCCTTCCTTCCTTCCTCTCTCTCTCTCTCTCTCTCTCACCTTCCTTCTTTCTTTTTTTTTGCCTCCAGGGCTCTGTGAATCAGTGCCACACGAAAAGCTGCCATTTGCATCTGGGATGGGCACTCACTTGACTGCAGGGGAATTAGTAAGTGGCCCGAGGACTGGCCACCGCAGGCCCTTTGATCACCTTTCATTATAGCAGCTTAACTGTCTTCTTTCCATTAGAAACCTAGGGGCAGCGCTTAATACCTCCATGAACCTCTTGTCTGGTTGCTGGAATTCCCATCGGTCTCCAGCAACTGGGCCTCCAACTTGTAAGAAGCTGAATCCAAGGCTCTGCCTTTCCTGGGGGGAGCCAGGCGGAGGGGGAGAAATTTCTGCTGGCTTTAGCAGAATGTTCTTTGGAACTCCGTGGCTTTGTATTTTGTTTTGTTTTCTAAACACGCCGACTTTGAGGTTAGCTGTCTTTCCAAGGGATTAATCTCTTATGCTTAGCAATTATGTGTGTTTAGAAAGTGGAGAGGTTTGGGTTCTCCTGGAACTGAACTAATTTGCCATTCGTGGTTAAGAGCAAATCTGGAGACCATGGGGTGCAAAGCAAGCATGTTTTGCCTGTTTTAGATGTAGACCTTTGGCTCGCGATTCCCACACCAATTGTAGCTAAATTAGAGCAACTGGCTCATTTATTTTGGATAATTTATAACCATTCTATGTTTTTTTCCCATTGCCTTAGAGAGGGAAGAGAATGCCACCATTTGTAGAATGCTCATTATGTTCTGGGTTGTTTATGTGTATTAGTTAATTTAATTTAATGCTCAGGACCTCTCAGGAGGAAAGCACAGTAATTCCCACGTCACAGCTGGGAACCCGGTTGAGAGCATCGTGCTCAAGATTAGTTAGTGGAGGAGCTGGGATTTGAACTTGAGTTAAGTTAGGCTAGCTCCAAAGCCTTCCCCTCTGCACAATGCTTCCGGGTTAAACCACCTGGGCAAGAAAAGAGGGCTGGGGCACTGCTCTCAAACACAGTGTGCTGATGGCGTGGTCCCGTGGGTTGGGAGGTCCAGTCCAGAGGGTTTTGTTTTATTTTTATCTTTCTGTGACAACTTCATGTTGCGAAAAATATGTCTCCCCCACCCAGAGTGATTTTCATCTCCCTCTCACACCTGTATTTGATGTTTCTTAGAGAGACAAGCATGGTTAGAAGAGAGGATTGGACTCCTGAGCTCCAAGCCCAGCTCTGCCACTTATCCTTTCCAGAAACAGGCTCCTTCTAGCCTGTAGTATCTAGCCTTATTTATAGAGTTAAGCGAGGTGCCCTGTAATGTGTGTAGGTCTAGAGTAAGGCTCCCTAAATGTTGGGCACTATTTCTGGTGGGAAGGAAAAGGTGAAGTTACAGATGGTGTGTAGGGTTATGTTGTTCCTGAGAAAATCACCTGTCACCCATATCAGAGCTCTGGAGTCAGAACCACACTCTGCTGAGGCCTGTGGGAGGCTTGCTGCTGGTGGCATCCACTGCAGCCTGAGTTCCAGCCTCCCGGCAGCAGACGAAGCTGGTTTATCATGCTTTACACATCTTGATGTGAAGAAGAGGGTCTACATTTCTGTGAAGTCTGTGTCATAATATTATTAATAAGATGTAGTTAAAAGAAATAGCCAGAGGAAAGAATTGGAAGGGACTAGCTCTTCTAGTTAAAGAACAATGATTAGTCATGTTCTCTATCATAAGCTGATACAGTTAGACATCAAGAGGTGCTCAAAAAATACACTTAGATATTATGAAATGCATTTGAACAACCAATAGATAAAGGAGAATATTAAAAGTAAACCATAAAAAAGCAAGGAAAAGTAGAACAATTGATATGTGTCTATGGAGAAAAGTGAAAGCTGTACTCAGAGGCAAAAGCATAGCCTTAAATGCTCAGATCGAAGGCCAGCAGCCTGGTGTGGGGCCACACACCTGTAATCCCAGTACGTGGGAGGCTGAAACAGGAGGATCACAGGTTCAAGATTAGTATTAGCAACTTAGCAAGACCCTGTTTCCAAATAAAAATTAAAAAGGGCTGGGGGTGTAGCTTGGAGGTAGAATACCCCTGGGTTCAATCCTCAGGACCCTCCCTCCCCCCCACAAAGAAAGAAAGAAAGAAAGAAAGAAAGAAAGAAAGAAAGAAAAGAAAGAAAGAAAGTAAAAAAGAAAGAGTCACCAGAATCAGATGGGTCCACAGGGTTATATACACTTTTTTTTTTTTTTTTGCGGTACTGGGGATGGAACCTGGGGGCATTCTACCTCTGAGCTACAGCCCCAGCCCTATTTTTTATTCCTATTTTTGAAACCGGGTCTCACTAAGTTGTGGAGTGCCTCAGTAGGTAGCTGAGGCTGGCCGCGAACCCGGATCCTCCGGTCTCAGCCTCCTGAATGCTGGGATTACAAGCGTGCGCCACCACGCCCAGCTTATATACACTCTTAAAAAACAAATCATTCCACTCATTTTTAGGGAAAATCCAGGCAATAGAAAAAGGTAAAAAGTTCTTTAGATTATTTTTCTTAGGAGGCAAAGAGCAGAAAGTTCTAGAACAGGAATGACAAGTAGGTTTTGCCTCGAGGGTCAGCTCACATGAGTGGGCAGTATCTGCTGGAGCCCTGTGAAAGACGTGACGAGGTCCCCCCGATAGCCAGTGCAGGGGTTGCTGGGAATGAGTTCACCATTCCTGACTCCCCGTAGAACCTAAAGCCAAATGAGTCTTATGAGTCAAATGAACTTATCAGGAGTTACGGATTCGGATTATTTGAGAAAACTTCTACATTACGTAAAATTTATATTCTTCTAACGTCCATTCGGTCGCCATATAAAAATCAAGTTCCCAGACCCAAATCTAACTCTGATTAATCATCTCTGTTCTGGCTGTAGTTGATGAGTCAGAGGAACCCAAGGCTGCAGGAGCCAGTGAGTTCTCAGGATTTTCCCAGTGCGAGGATCCTCCCAGAGGTTGGTTTTCTTTGTCTCTGACACCTTTGCTGATTGGTGGCTGAACAGAAATCCTCCCGATCCATCAATCCAGCCGTGACCTCTGGTTTTTCTTTTCCTAATCCTCCGACTGCAAAAGTAAATAGCCAACATCTCTCCCCTTCCTGAGGAGCGAGTGGCTGGTTTTCCAACCTGGCCAGTTTCGGAGCCTATCACAGCTACCCCTGCAGGTAGAAAGGGGGAAAAGAGGCAGGGAGAGGAGCTGCCACTGTGGCAAGTAAATCTTCATTATTATCAGAAAGGGAATCGGAGCTTTACTATCTTGATTTTTATGATGAAGTAAAATAAAATGGGAAGGAAGAGGGAGAGAAACGATTACTTGGTAGACGGTCCCCAACACGGCACACGTTTGCTTAAGCGCCTCCACAAACATAACCCTAGGTGTCCGTTAAATCAGCAGCCATGTCACTTGGCACCTCTGGTCACAGACCATTTTACGGTCATACATCATTCATAGCCATAAAAGTCATTTGGCCTCGGTCACCCAGCCAATCAGGATCTAGGCAACAGGGACGCCGAGCACCAGAGTCTGGCGGGTTTCTTCGGGGCTCCTCTGCATTTCCATAACCTGGTTCATCCAAATGTCACAGAAAATTAACTCCCCTGGGGTTATTAAGACCCTTTCCCTTCCCCCTCCCTACTAAGGAGCAAGGGAGGATTTCAGGTGGATATTCATTCCACCACAGGTGACACCTGGTGCGGTATCAGAAGGGGCACAAGCCCGCGTGGCACCTGCTGCTCGGAGCCACCGTGCACTCTAGGGCCACTCGGAGCGCATCTGAAACTGACATCACCGGCTGAGCCGGTAGCCGTGACCCGCCCTTGTGTCACCCTCTCCATATCTCCTTGTTGTCATCTTGTCATTGAAGCCAAGATGCTGCCAGGGACCGATGGTCACCATGGACCATGCAAACCAGGGGGCTCAAGGTTCTTCCCGGAGGCCTTTGCCTCTGGGATGGTATTTGACACGAAATGCCTGTTCAATCTGTGGTCGTCCTTTCGCATCTATTATTATTTCTTGATGCTTCCTTAATGCACTTCTTCATTCATGAATAAGGCTGAACAGCAGTTATCATAACCCCAGCGGGTGCAGGGACAGTCCCATCTGGTCCCCACTCCATCTCTGCGTGGACACTTTGCGAACTCCTGCCTCTCCAGTCAGAACAGGCTTGGATCAATTTTCCAGTGGCGGCTTGGAAATCATAGTACAAAACGTATATTAATACAGAAATATATTGTGAAACTGTCCTTAAACAAACAAATGAGCCACTTTAAAATATTACTGCTATAAATGACCATGACAGTAGCACAGCACATATAATAAAAAATAACTGCTGAAGAGAACTGCTGAATTACTATAGTAATAAACCAGATGTGATTATTATCATTTAACACGGTCATTGAATACCATGAATCCCTGAAGCCATTAAAATATTTATGATTAAACATTTGCTATTCCTTATAACAGAACATATAGTTGGGCACTAAAAAACTGTTCAAGTATTATTTCAGCTAATCTACGCTGGTTCTGTAATAGAGGTCAACCAGCATTGCCTTCATCCTGCGAGAGACGGGCAGCGCCTTGGCCTATCTTGACGCGTCTGGGGACTTTTATGCAGCTCTTAGACGCTCTCACGGTGTTGGGTAGGGTGATGAAGGTGGACATGTGGTCCTATTCTGGATGCTCCTGGCCACGTGTAGACATCCTGGAGAAGAAGCGAAGATGATTTGGAGCTGCTCACCCAGTTCACGTCGCCCTGTGGCCATCTTGAGCATCCTCCAGCAAGGCTCTCCATTAGCGAGAAGAACCTTCGCTCGCCAGCCTGACCCCGAGTGCCAGGCAGCCTGTGCCCCCCAGCGCAGCCCTCGGCCATGACAGTGAAAGTATCTTGCTAATATCTTGGCCAAAGTCCTGGACCAGCTCCTCCTGACATGTGTCTTTAGCTGTGCTCTTGATACACGGATTGCTTCCCAGTGATGGCTTTCAGTGAGCACTTCAGTTCAGTGAAACATAAGGCGTGGCTTGTTGTACTGAAGAAAAATGTTACGATGTTATGTATCTCCCTTCCTTCCTTCCTTCCTTCCTTCCTTCCTTCCTTCCTTCCTTCCTTTCTTTCTTTCTTTCTTTCTTTCTTTCTTTCTTTCTTTCTTTCTTTCTTTCTTATACTAGGGATGGAACCCAGGAGAATTCCACCTCCGAGCTACACCCCCAACCCTATTTTATTCTTTATTTGGAAACAGGGTCTCACTAAGTTGCAGAGGGCCTCACTAAATTGCCAAGGCTGGCTGTGAACCTGTGATCCTCCTGTCTCAGCCTTCCAAGTACTGGGATTACAGGCATGCGCTACCACACCCGGCTAAGAAAAATGTTCTAATCAGCATCTTCTCAAACTTAACAAGAATTCTGCATGCTGGGTCAGTCTTCCAGGGTTTGAGCAGTGAGTGGGGTTGTCATTGGGGAGGAACTCCATCCAGGCATTAAGCATTCAGCCTATCCTGACAATAACCCAGGTGTGGGCTGGTTTAGTGCTAGAAAGAGCTGAGTGAGAGTTCACCACCATCAATTTGGGCTTTTCTGAGTATTTTAACTATTCATGCTGTTTTTGCTATAAAATTTAGAATTGACTCACGCTTGTAATCCCAGCATTTGGGAGGCTGAGACCGGAGGATCTGGGTTCACGGCCAGCCTTGGCTACCTAGTGAGGCACTCTGCAACTTAGTGAGACCCTGTTTCAAAAAAAAAAGAATAAAAAATAGGGCTGGGGGTATAGCCCAGAGGTAGAATGCCCCTGAGTTCAATCCCCAGTACCTCCCCCCCCGAAATTGGAATTGGCTCTTTCTTTTCAAGTAGATTACTAACTAATCACCTTTCCTTGTATCTTTTTTTTTTTTTTTTAGGTTTTTTTTTGGCGGTACTGGGGATTGAACTCAGGGGCATTCTACCTCCGAGCTATACCCCCAGCCCCATTTTTTATTCTTTATTTTGAAACCGAGTCTCACTAAGTTGCGGAGTGCCTCACTAGGTAGCTGAGGCTGGCCGCGAACCCGGATCCTCCGGTCTCAGCCTCCCAAATGCTGGGATTACAAGCGTGCGCCAC
>PVLC010030374.1:0-19542 GCA_004027655.1 Graphiurus murinus | reverse complement strand
TTCAAGCATGCAATATATAAAATAAAAATTCCAGGCTCAAAGACTACTACTTGGGAGGCTAACACAGGAGGATCACAGGTTCAAAGCCAGCCTTAGCAATGCAGTGAGGCTCTCAGCAACTTAGTGAGGCTCTGTTACACACACACATACAGTTTACATAATGTGATTTTGTTTGGAAAGAATTCATATCATTGTATGTACAAATATTATTGAAAATTATGGCTGCAGATTTATTGAATTAATTAGCCTTTGATTTTAAACATCTACATAAAATTTAAAGGCAATCAATTAATAATTTTCTCACATAATCACAATTAAGCAGATCTTTTCTCGTTGGGACTGAAGAAAGAAAATTGTCCCAAGCCTTATCAGCGCAGAATATTTTTGCACTATGTAATGAAGCCCTTTGTGGGAATAATCAGCATTCTGAATTAAATACTTGAATGATATCTGATAGACTTTAATGAGATTAAAATCTCCTTCTAAGAAAGTTAAGGTTGCCTACTCAACTGATTGACTACTTTAATAATCTTTATACAGATGATTATTTATTGTGCTTCCTCATGTCCCCATCTTCCAAGACTTTTCTTCCTTTCTTTCTCCCCTCCTCTCCCTCTCTCTCCCTCTCTCTCTCTCTCTCTCTCTCTCTCTCTCTCTCTCTCTCTCTCTCTCTCACACACACACACACACACACACACACACCTCTGCAAGTTTCAAATATAATTCTTATACATGGTTGTAATCTTTTTTACTTTTTTTTCTATGAAACTTGCTTAAAATAAGTTCACTTAAATGAATATTCATCAATGGAAACAGTGCTATGAATTAAGATCTTCAGAATCAAAGAACACAATGATGTTTTAGCTAAAATCTGTGCAGCTCGTGGTATATGAAAGGCCCTAGTTTTACCTCTTATCTTTTATTATCACATCAATTCTCAAAACAATCCTGCACATAAAAGTGTTACTCTTCTCATTTTACAAATAAGTACTCTGAAGAATAATGAAATTAGGGAGTGGTATCAAGAAGTCATCAAAATAATAAGAAATATTAAATATGTGTTTTAAACAATAAATTTGATTTATTTAAAATAACCACAAAAGTAATATTTTCAGTGAGAATAATCATATACATCATCTAATTATCAAGGATAAATCACACAAATTTTTGCCTTTGAAGTCTTTTAATATAAAACAAAAAGATTCAAGTGTGATAAAACATGCATAAACACTTTAAAGAAAAATTTCTGATAGGTAATAGTAAATCAATTTTTTCACTTTTTCAAAATGTTTCTGTTAGTTAAGGACAGTTCTAATGTCATTTAGGCTTACCTAGATAATCCTATAAATTTTCTTCATCCAATAGTCTTAATTTAATCATATTTGTTAATGAATCAAGTAACTTTCACACTTTTTAAAAATAAAGTAACATTTAGAAGTCCTAATAATTAGAACCTGACATCTTTGAATGGCCATTATTGATCCTGCAACATTTGTCAACTGTTTTTGTTTGTTTGTTGTGGACTTTCTTTGGCAGGGTGGGGGTGGATACTGGGTATTGAACCCAGGGTCATTCTACCTCTGAACTCCCCCCCCAGCTCTTTGTTGTTTTTGTTGTTGTTGTTTTGAAATAAGGTCTCCCTATGTTACTGAGAGTCTCACTATGTTGCTGAGGCTGGTTTCCAATCTGTGATCCATCTTGTAACTTGTACCAGACCCACTATGGCTCTTAGAATATGATACTAAAATGTATTTGGAAGAGTCCTGTTCTTGCTATTTTGTGGGATAGATTGAGGAGTATTGGGATTTGATTTTTATAAAGGTTTTATAAAATTCATTTGGAAAACCATCTGATCCTGGGCTTTTGTTGGACGGTAAACTCTTTAGTGCTGCTTCAATCTCTTTGATTGCTATTGGCCAGTTTAAGTTTTCTATATCTTCTTGACTCAATTTAGGAAGGTTGTATGTGTCTAGAAATTTATCAGTTTCTTCTAGATTTTCCATTTTGTTGGAGTATATTTTTTCAAAGTAGTTTCTGATGATTCTATCAGTGTAATGTCACCTTGACTCTCTCTTTCTTTTGGTTAGGTTGGCTAGCAGTTTATCTATCTTATTTATTTTTTCAAGAAACCAGCTTTTGATTTTGCTGATTTTCTGGGTTCTCTACTTCATTGATTTCTGCTCTGATTTTAAATATTCCCTATCATCTACTGGTGTTGGGGTTAGACTATTCCTGTTTTTCAAGGGCTTCAAGATGTGTCATTAGATTACTTGTTTCATGATTTTCTGTTTTTCTTATGTGAACACTCAGTGCTATAAAATTTTAACTTCTTAGTACTGACTGCAAGGTGTCCCAGAGATTTTGATATACTGTATCTCTGTTTTCATTTGTTTCAAGAAATTTCTTAATTTCTCCCCTTACTTCTTCTATGACCTATTCCTCGTTTTGCAGTACAGTGTCCAGTCTCCATGTGTTTATGTGGTTAACTTAACTTCATATAGTTGATTTCCAGTTTGACTCTGCTGTGGTCTGAAAAGACTCAGGAAATTATGTCACATTTTTTAAAAATTTGCTAGTGCTCACTTTGTGGCCCAGAATGTGGTCTATTTTGGAGAAGGTTCCATGGGCAGCTGAGAAAAATGTGAATTCAGCTGTAGTTGGGTGAAATATCCTGTATATGTCTAATAGATTCATTTGGATTTGGTATTCTTTAGGTCGGAGGTATCTTTATAACTTTTGGTCAAGAACCTCAACAGAAAGCCCACAGAATGGGGGAAAAAAATTGCCAGCTAGTCTAGAATATACAGAGAACTCAAGAAACTCACAGCTAAGAAAACAAATAATCCAATAAAAAATTGGCAAGTGAACTAAATAGACATTTCACAAAAGAAAAAATACAAATGGCCAATAAGTGTATAAAGAAATATTCAACATCATTAGCAATCAGAGACATGCAAATCAATACTACTCTGAAATTTCACCTAACATCAATTAGAAAGAGAATCATTAAAAACACAAACAACAGCAAATGTTGGTGAGGATGTGGAGAAGTGGGAACCCTAATACATTGTTGGTGGGATTGCAGATTAGTGCAACCACTTTGGAAAACAGTATGGAGGATTCGCAAATGAATGGGAATAAACCAACCATATGATCCAATATGTATGTTATCTTTATTGATATTCAACATGACAGGAGATCCTGGTCAGGTCAGGTTGTTGAAAATGAAATAAAAGAAATTAAATTTTGAAGAGAGAAAGAAACATTATCTATATAAACAATTATTTATAAAGCAAATGCAATGGCGTCTATAACAAAACTGCAAGGTTTAATAAGGAAATTTTCATTGTCGTATAATAAGACAATATATCTAAATTAATTTTCTCTCTCCTTCTCCCACAAAATTTTGGATATTACCACATGTGCATACATACATGCACACATACGTAACTATGTGAGATGCTGATATATAAATTTATTGACTATTATTAATTGCACTGTACAAATGTATATTAAAGAATCATGTTGTATACCTTCCATAATATAATAAAAGTGATACAGAATAGCCACTCACTCACTGAATAGTATCAACAACATTTGTCATAATGCAAATGGAAGCTAAACTCAGATCATACTTTCAGGATCTGTTTCTTGTTATTTTGTATGTGTGTTGGTTTTTTTATGTTATTTTTATTTTATTTAGCTTTATTTTATTTTTTATTTCCTATGACCAAGCAATTTTACTTCTAAATATGTGCAAATTTATTCAGGATAAGTGAAAAAAATCTATTAAAAGAAAGATGCGCACAAGAGCAGCAGCTTTATAGGCATTACTAGAAATAATGTATATAAACATCAACAACAAATTGCATTAAACTGTGACAAATTCCAATAATAGAAAACCAGCAATAAAATCAGCAATAAAAAAGAATGAACTACTATTACACACAAAACCATGGATAAATCTCAAAATCATTTAATTGTTCAGTAGAAACAATACACACAAAAGTATAGATACTGACATATAAATCTGCATTAAGTTTAAGAACAGATTAATGTATTACAACAAATAATAAGTGGATGTATATCAGGCATGTGGAACTTCCTGAGGCAAAGGAAATGCTTTATACCTTTATGGAAATGTTGGTTATACTTATATAATCATTTCTCACAATTCATTGAATGATGCATTTAAGATAACAAAGCATATGTTCTTTTCCTTAAATATACTAATTATAATACTGGTGAAAAGAAACTAGGCTTTATTTTTTTTTTCTTCCTTTGAAGTAACATATGAGGAAATGCACAGTTATAGGAAATAGATTGCTTAGGTTTGATTCTTGGTATAACACTTTACATGGTGGAATATTGGGAAGCTTACTGAAACTCCGTAGGACTTATTTTCCTGTATTGAAAATATCAAATGACTATTTAGAATACTAAGGATGAATATTTAAGAAAATTAAATATAATAACATGTTTAAATAACTTGATAGACTACAAATATATTTTACTTTTTTTATTTACGTAAACACATATTCTGCTGCTCCGAAATATTTCCCTCTTTTTTTTTTTTTTTTTTCTTTAAAACCTCTAACTTCACTGGGTTAAAGAGAAAAGTTAGTTGATCTGACAACTGACTTCAGTTTTTACTTCCTTGTTTTGAGAGGAGATTGACACCCATGAAATGAATATAGAGACAGCAATAGGGAGATAAAATAGTAATTATTGAACATAGCAGCCAAACTATGCCAGCTTTACTCTGATCAACTCTTTTTTACTCTTAATTGTGGTCACATATGGACAGAAGTTGTGTGAAAAAGTTTGTTTTCCAATATGTAGGTAGTTTAAATGAGCATATTTCCATGAGCTGTGTGATTGACGACTTTATCCTGAGATAAGCCAGGGTCTGCCTTCCTTTGATATCTTTGATCACTGCCCCCTACAGTTGCATTGTCAGGAAAATTCTTTCTGGATTCTCTGTTGTCTACTCACACACCTTACTTTTTTTTTCAAGATCATGAATGGACTTCATCTACTCTGAAAGTTTCCTTCTGGCTATTATAAATCATTCCCATGTTTTCTTTTTAAAGAAATATTTGAAATTACAGTATGATGTCTCAGTGTATTTTTGTTACTTATTTCAGGAGTCATTCTTTCTATTTTGGAATAATATGCACATTGGGAGTAGAGGTACCAAAAGTCAACAAGTTCTCTAGAAATAGGTGCAGAGACACATTGTTAGCATATGAAATGGACCTGAAAGAATATCTGGTCAAGCTGTTTGTCCTTATAGAAAAAATATGAAGTCTAGGAATACCTATGGGACCTGGACAAGGTTCTTAGAGAGACAGTCCGTTTTCTGCTTGAATGAAGAGAGCTTGACATCAAGGCTGCTAGTCTTAATCTGCTATGTTTTTAACTTGTCACCTTGAGAAAGTTTTTCAGATTATTTACTCAGCTGTAAAATTTTCTCATCTTTTTCTCTGATAAATTTAGCCTGAGCTTATAAAAGAATGTTTTGAAAACATGTTCTAGAAGAGAATTACTAATTAATTTTTGGCATTTTATTATTTATTAAGTCAAGAATGTTGCACATACTTTCTATGAATAAGCTATGAAATATTTATGATAATATTTTCTCCATAGTCACATATCAATATGTTTATTCTGACATTTTTCTGTAATAAATAAAGCTATGTTAGACATGGTAGCAGAAATTAGTTTATTGTCATGATATATAATTGAAAAATGATCAACTTCAATTTATGTATATATGGAATAAATATGTATATATAGTTTATTTTTAAAACAAATGGAGGCCTAATAATTATTTCTAATCTATGCCTCTATTGTAGAATTATAAACCAATCATGTCAGAAAAGAAGGAGAATAAGCAGATGATGGATTTGGTGTCAGCATCACTACCTTGAAATTAGGGGACACGAGGTACAAATGTAAATTTGCAGCATAGTACAGTTTTTACACTGCTAATTACATGATAGTTTGCCTTTGTGAAAAAGCTCTTGCTTCTCATTCACACAAAATCATTTCAGAAGATTAATTAAGTCTTCATTAATAAATAATTAAGCATTTTATCTCTACATTGCCTGGAAGCAGTAGCAAATTACACCTTGCCCATGTTGTTAATTTAGTGTCCAGCAAACAAATCTGCCTGTGGAAATTTTGTAAATCAAGGTTATGATATATTGGGCATAGCTTGCTTTCCAATTCCCCTTAGTTATTGATAATGCAAATCAAGCCACATGTCAGAAGACATTTCTGTTCAGAGTTGTTAACTGGAACATTTCTCTTTATAATTAGGAAGACAAGTATGGCAAAGAATATGCTGCTTCATCAAGTTTTGCACATGAAACATTCCTAAACTGAGCTTTTAGAAGAACTTCAGAACTTCATGCATTCTGGCAGAATGTCATGGTCCTTTTACTATAGCAAAGTCACAAATAAATACCATACATAAAATATAGCTTACATTTAGTTATACATACTATATAATTTGTAATCCAAACTCAACCTTTAGGAGAATTGCGTATACTTTTATCAAGACAATATATGAGTCCTACATGTGAGTCTACAGTATAGAATTCTGTACACAGTTTACTGAAAGGCCAGGAAACCAGAAATTGTTGTACAAAGGTGAAATCAACTCATGAAAACATGTTTTATTCTTCATTTCAGTACTAACCTCCAGACTAGACCCTCACTCACAGAAAGCATTCAGTAAAAAAAAAAATGTGTTTAATAAAATTATTGTAGGAAAATAATTAGATATTACAAGTGAGCTTATTTAAAGTCTTTAACATTTATTTCAAGATATTTATTTCTATTTAGAAGAACTAGTTGTATCCTGGAAAAGTTACCTACACAGAGAAAAAGGATATGAAGGAATGTTCAAATAAGCAAGGCTGTGCCTCAAGAAGAGCAAATGGTGAAGAAAGAAAAGACAGAAAAGGCTATAGACTTATCTGTTTAAAGACCACTGACTGTAGAATAGACAGCTTAAGTAGATAATGCCCACCATTTTTTGGTTGAAGACCCCTGACTGCTAAAACTTTGGAAATATTTGGTAGAAAATTAGTTTCTTGCTCAACATTGTCCTTTCATACTTCCTAAGAATATGGTATAAAACATCCTTTCAGTCTGGTGTGGTGGCACACACTGTAATATTGGTACTTGGAGGCTGATACGGGGCATTGTAGGTTCATAGCCAGCCTCAGCAATTTTAGGAAGGCTCTGTTTCAAAGTTAAAAAATACAATAAAATAATATAGAGCTAGGCATGTAGCTCAGATGTAGAATACCTCTGAGTTAAATTATTAGTATCACATACACACAATAAATTTTTGTGTGTGTGTGTGGTACTGGGGATTGAACCCAGGGGCATTCTACCTCCGAGCTACATCCCCAGCCCTATTTTTTATTCTTTATTTTGAAACCGGGTCTCACTAAGTTGCGGAGGGCCTTACTAAGTAGCTAGGTTGGCCGTGAACCCGGATCCTCTGGTCTCAGCCTCCCAAATGCTGGGATTACAAGCATGCGTATTCACGCCCGGCTCACAATAAATTTTTATTTGATTTACTTGACAGTTGAAAAAAGTAAGCTTGAATAAGTATGAGAATTGCCTTAACATCTTATTAATAGAAATTGTTTTTTCATAGGGACTTACATAGTTTTCTGGAAAACTTGATTTTTATAGAGATCGTAGTATGTACTAATATCTTAAAATAGAAGTTACATAAAAATGGAAATTATATTTAAGAAACTACTTTTAAGTAACTACTTTTAAGCAACTTTGAAGTAGCTAATGGTTAATATAGTACTAAATATTATAGTATTTTTATTACATTTTATTATATATCCTGTAATTTTCTGTACTGCCATTTTAGAATCATTTCCTGCTTTCTCAGAGTAGCCTTTTTCATAAAAGTAAATCAAGAAATAAGCTACCGACCAATCAATAATTTAATATTTATTCTGGATTTTTATTTTACCTCGAGGAATTTTAGTATGTAAGGTGTTTTATAATGTGAAATGATTTTAGGAGATTAATAAGAGACTATTAAAAACAAGTATATGTTTCTGACATAGAATTTGTTAAAAATGATTTTTATGCTATTCAAAGGATCCAACATTCATGCATTGAAAAATGCATTAAACACTGTCTACAAAGGTGAATTTCCAACTCCAGTTTCTTAAAGGGAGGAACTGTTTTGCAGTAGGCAATTTTTAAAAGACCCAGCTCAATACTTAGTTACTAAAATTGTGAAGAGATATGTTGCACACTTAGCTGCTGACATAAGTAGGGTGTCTGAGAGAAAATGAATGTCCTAGAAAGAAATAAATCAGTCTCAGAAGAATTAGAATGTAAAGTGGCATGATGACGAATGCACAGTGCAAATTACGTGCAGCTGTCCTTGTGCTTAAGACAGGCATGGCCGCAGAAGACAAGAAGGAAAGACTGACGAATTGATTGGTTCTGCCATTTCTTTAGTATTATATGCCCTGTCAGTTCTCATGGTTCTTAGATAAGATCCAATTGCTCCTTAATCTTTAATTACCTTTCAGATTTCCTTTGTTACAGGATTTGCTACCATCAAGCCAAGAGACCTTGTTTTGGCACTTTGACAGAAAG
Organism: Graphiurus murinus; assembly: GCA_004027655.1. NCBI lineage: Eukaryota > Metazoa > Chordata > Mammalia > Rodentia > Gliridae > Graphiurus > Graphiurus murinus. Next base: position 10,890 of record PVLC010030374.1, on the reverse strand, counting down.
GACTGGACTGTTTAACCAGAACTAATGAATAGCTTCCATTTCCTTCTTGAAGAAAGTAATACATGTTTATACTGTTTCCCAGATCGTACATGCAATTGACAGCAAGAAACATGCTTAGAATAATAATAATAAAATCTCTGTGCTCACTCCAAAGCATAACAATGGAATATGTAGAAATAAAATCTGAATTTCTTCCATATTCCAGAGTATCTTGAAAAAGTACTTATAGGTGCTGTGCCATTCTAATTTTATATGAAAAATGATTTATTCATTTTTCAGTTTTAATCACAGTTGATTAAATGATTCAGATTTTAAGTCGGATTCTGCCTGTCACATGGAATGCATCATGACAATAAAAACTATGCTATCATTTACTGACAAAAATGATTATTTATATTATCTATTAATAATGTATTTCAGAGTATGAAGGTATTGGTACATATTTTCATTTTTTTTCCTGGATAAGTGATTTCTTATTGTCCTGTTTCCAGTTTCTTCTTTTGCAAAAACATTTTATAGCCCAAACTAACACTTTTAAAAATTGCAATTCAGCTAGACAGAATGAAATTCCAGTATTTTGGTCATTGATATAAGTTTATATCTACAGTGTATTATTAGTAAATATTAACATTATCTATTAATGCATACCTCTAGCTCATAATATGTATTGACATATTGAGATACATTTAAATAAGCTGTCCTGAGAATTTCTGTAATATTCCTTTATGTGGAAATATATATTTATTTACATATAATACTCCATCAAATTTAAATATTAAAATAAGTTTACAAAAGTTTCTTCTTGATAAGCGAATAATTTTATCCGGCTAAATGATCCCAGTTAACTATTTTACACCACATCTAGTCGTATTCTCAAGTTCTAATGTTTGATTTATTTTTGAGCCAGACAGGTAGGTTATATAGTCTCTGAAAGTATTAAGCATCTTGTTTCTTGATTTTATTCATATAAAGATTAAATTTTTTGGCTATATATTGCAGGGGGGAAGCTCAGCACAGTCCAGTGCACCTTCTATGGTGCCTGATTTTCAGTTCCTACATCCATCACTTCATAGAATCAATCCTTGGGCCTCAATTTCCTCATCTGTTGAAGAGAGATAGTATTTGTCTCTTAACTCCCAATAAAGAGTTATCATTGATAATCTCAGTGCTGGACAACATATCAAATTCTGGCATTTATTGATCTATAGCAAAGAAAGAAATCCAAGGAAAATCAGAATTTAATTATATAATCAGTAATATCCCATCCCCCAGTTGGTGTCTGTAACTTTTGCTTTATCTTATGATTTAAAAAGTTAAAATTACATTTTATGTTTTGGAGTTTTGTAGTATTCATTTTACTTTGAATATGTTGAACACTTTCAAACTACTTTCGTGGATAATTTCACAACTGAGAAAATCACTTAAAACAGTGTTCTGTAATATATCAAACATTAGTGGACAATTATTTCCCTATGTTTTTACTTGGTTATTAATCAGATCTCCCTCTTGGATCTATATTTATTTCAGGAAGTCAGGTATATGTGGAAGATTCTAGCACATTCCCCATAATTAATGTAAGCATATTTTTCTTAAGATAATATCCTTTACCCAAATCCCTGATCTTTTGGCATACAATTGAGTACAAAGGTCCTGATTCTGTACTCCTGTAATATGCCTCAAGCGTATTTTACTCCACCTCTATCCACAGCAATGCAATTACCAATTCCCAGTCCAACTCTGCTCCCACTTTCTATCCACCTGTTTTCAAGAATGTGAACCTGTGATACTATGTATAAAAAAAAGTGAGAGTGGGCTTTTCAGAAAATACTACTTACACAGAAGTGGAATGCCTCAATTTTCTCATCATATGCCATTTACATTTAAGAACCAAGTCCTCAGAAAATGGAGAAGAGACAAGAGGTATTATTTTCTGTTTAATTTCTTGAAAGCAACATCTTTTTGATTTTTGTAGAACAGGCAGGGCCATTTATTATTATTTTTTAATCTAGACCAGAATTTAAGGGTCAATAGTCCCAGATTTTGAAATTCTTCAGTCCTAGATTTTAGCAAGAGTGGCTTACTTATTCTCTTTTAAAGGTATTTAGGTAGATATTTATAAATGGTTTTCCCATTAAGCCATAATTAGTTGAATTCAAGTGGACTTAAGTGAATTTAATGACATGTTTAATCATCTTTATTTAGAAACCTACATGTATAAATTTGAAAACTATCAGATGAATTGTGTATTTCCCCAAGTGATGTTTTTAAAATGGTCTGCCACATGTTAATAAATTTGTCAGAGAACAACAAAAAACCTCAACCACCAACCGATTATAAAAAACATAATAGAAATGAAAATTAATTGAGCATGTATTTTACAATTGCTGTGCACAGTGTTTTTATAGTAAAAATCTCATTTGTTACTCATAATAGCAATGCAGGATAACCAATAGCCAAAACAATAATGTGATTGTAGAAACATAGTTTTGTAGGAACACGTGGTTAGCAAGTAAGCTGGCATTTTTGCTCAAATTCTAGATATTATCTTAAAATATCCACCTTACAGATGTTTGAATGTTCTAGGTTAAAGAAATATTTTAGCTGAAAAATTACTCAGAATATCTAGAAAATTAACTTGCATTGTACAGTTCACTGTATTCTGCAGCTAATCTGCTCCCCAACACCAAGTGCTGCTCACAGAAAAATCAAAATCAAATTGAATTCTTTAAGTTACTTATTTCTATATCTATATTCATATATCTAAGAAAAATGCTCATAGAACATTTCTTAAAGTTTTAGTTTCTGGCATTAGCCATAGATTACCTACCTTGAAAAATGTGTATTTAGCTAACTTTCACTGCTCCTTTCTGTATAACATCTATATTCCTTATATGTCTATTGACCTATACATACATGCTTACATATTTATGTTATTTTTTAATTGATTTTCAGTATTTTCATTACCAGCACTGGGTAAATGTGATTCACAATTAAGCAACATATTTTGATTATATTTTACTCCTTTGAAACCTTCAATTTTCTTTTGGATCAGCTTGTTTTACCTTAGTTTTGTTTCCTCTGTTCTTCTGATGTCACATATACCAGAGCCTCCACACTATTCCTTTTGGACACATTGTTCATGAGGTGCGTGGCACAGTTGTCATCTACAGACTGTCTTTGACCATCATCCAGAGAATTTCCTTGCTTCTCTTCTGGATCAGGCTGATTGCTCCTTGGATTCTAAGTCTCCCTCCTGTTTCATTCCTTATTTGTAAGGGGGCATCAACTCTAGCAGTTTCTTAAAAAGTGGGAGTAGGTAATGAAGGCAAAATTTATTGAAATTTTGCATATCTAAAAAACCTTAATCTTCCTCACATATATAATGATTATATTTAGAATAGAAAATACCCCCAAATAGAAGGAAAATCATTTTCCCCACACTCAGACTTTCATAGCAATGTTTCATTGTTATTAGTTGCCAGTATTGCTCTTAAAACATCCTAACTCAAACTATGCCTAGTCATTTATCAGTAATTTGTTTTTAGTTTGTAGAAAGTTTGATATCTTCTCTTTGACTTCATTGTTTTGTGATAACATATGACTCTGATGTCCATCTATTAATACCCACCATATACTATTGATAGTCTTTTAGAAACTCAAAGTATTTGATTTGTAGAATTTTTCTTACACATTACAGATTTTGTCTTCCATATTTTCACCATATGATCCAGCTATACCACTCCTCAGTGTCTTTCCACAAGAATTAAAGTCAGAATACCATAGTGATGCAGGCATACCCTTGTTTATGAAAAAAAAAAAAAACCCCACAATTCACAATAGCCAAATTATGCAACCAACCTATATGTGTGTCAACAGATTAATGGATAAAGAAATGTGGTATATACCCACAATAGAACTTTACTTAGCCATAAAGAACAAAATTATGTCAATTTCAGGAAAATGCATGCAACTAGAGAATATTATGCCAAGTAAGATCAGCCAGTCTCAGAAAGGCAAGGGGCAATACTTTCTTGCATATGTGAAAATTAGAATGAACATAGGAAACAAGACTTCAGTTACATAAGAAGAAAGAACAAGAGAATAATGGAAGGGGGTTGTCGGAAGCATGTACTGAGGGGAAAAAGGAGAAACTAGTAAGAAAACTGTTCAAATATTGCTAAGTCCATTTATGAAGGTATCACTACCAATCTCACTGACATGTATAGGGAGGGAGGGGGAAAGAATGAGGTGGATGAAGAGAGAAACACACCAAGTGCTGTGTGCATATATAAATGTATCACATTGAATCTCACTATAATATACAATTTCAATGTGCTAATAAAGTGTAAAATCAAAATTCTTTAGAAATTTCTTCTAAAATAATCTCACAGTTTTCTTTTGCTTCTGTTTTCATTTCCTTGTATTTTAGTTTCATATCTGATACTTGCTCCAATTTATCTAAGAAATACTTACTGAATTATTCTATAGTCTTATTTTATTTTATTTATTTATTTTTTGTGTGGTGCTGGGGATGTAACCCAGGGGCATTCTACCTCTAAGCTGCACCCTCAGCCCTATTTTTTATTCCTTATTTTGAAACAGGGTCTCGATAACTTGTGGATGACCTCACTATATAGCTGAGGCTGGCCGTGAACTTGGATCCTCCTGTCTCGGCCTCATAAGTACTGGTATTACAAGCATGCGCCACCATGCCCGGCTCAATAGTCTTATCTTACATATATTAGCATCCTCTTTTTCTATTATACCTTTTTCAAAACACTTGTGTTCTTTTGCATGGATGTCATATATTCTTTTTTTTTTTTTCACTGAGAAATTTTAGAATTGTCTTCTCTTCACACGGTTTCTTTTCCCTCCAAGTTCCCATCATCTGTTTGTTTTGATCTTAGTATTTATGCACAGGCATTTTCTTCAGATGTCTGGCTCTGCTTGACTGTCCTCTTAGAAATGAAGGCAGGACCAGAAGCACATGGAGTCTGTGCCTGTGTGTGGCTATCATCACTTCTAGCCATTGGTAATATGGATGATATAGATGGAACTATGCTATTTCACTTGAGAATTCTCTATCACTAGCTACAGTTTATTTCCCCTGAGTGTTTATATTTCATAAAGAATGTTATTTTGGTCACTGTCTTAGAAAGGATGAAACTTGCTGCCAGTATTCTGGAGTAAGTTAAGAAAAGGGCTGCTGGTCTCTGAACCTATTTCACATGAATGCAGTGTTCACTATTTCCCCTAACCGGGGTCTTAATTGTATACATACCATATAGTCTTTGTTTGACTCTCTTCAGAGGAAAATTCACCAGACTTTTGCTGACGGTGTTAAGTGGATAATTGCTTTGTAGAGACTTTCAGCCTATGTTTCCTTTAATGTTCTTCCTAAACTATTTCCAGAGGCAGCTATTGTCCTATATTCTTAATTTTTTAATGTTTTCTATTTTAATCCATATTGCTTTTTAGTCTCTACTAATGGAAGACTTAGAGTTGCCAGAAAATATAGGAATCCCCATTAAACCTGAGTATACTTATTCTAGAAAAAGTATTCATTACTTATCTGACATTCAAGTTTTTGGACATACTATATTTTCATTTGATAAATATATTCCAATCTAATTTAAAAATAATCCCCAGGGTTTGCTCAATAAGCTACTACCTATACTTAAGTTTACAATTTTTCAAAATTTGTAGCTATCATCATGTCTTGCCCTCTTTGTACTTTTGCATTTATGCTGTAAAAAATATCACTTTACTCTCATTTTATTGTGAGTTGAGAAAAAAGCCAGAGCCCTTTGTTCTGTCTCCTGTCTAATCGAATGCAATTCTTTTCAATATAAATCCTAGAATTTTTCTTAGTTACTAAAAGAGGTGCTGATCTTCCTGATTTCATCATGCTTGGAAACGTGAAATACTTGATATATACATGAAGTCATTTTTTAAATTGGATAATATCACTGAGATTATAATGTCTCCAAGTCCAAGAAAAACATTTTATGAGCTATAAATGAGAATTTGGACATGAAATCTGAGGTGTGCTTTTTATATTCACTTCTGTCACTTAAATGAATAGTTCCATAAAACAGGAAAGATAAAAATATAAAGCTCCTCAGGAATTATTGCTAATTAGTTGATCTGCTTGACATTTTAATAGACTGATGTGTGAGTTGGGCATAATAAAGAGATTATCCTTGGGCACATTATATGAAATTCATGCTATATTTAATCTATAATCCTGTCCATAAATTTACATAAGGGAGAAGTTGGAAAATTTTGTGGAACTGAAGGAGATTTTAAAGGTCATTTTTCCTCTATCTTCTGATTTTGTTATATTTGCCTCCCTCAAAGGTTCTAATTTTTCTGCTGACTTATTAAGACATGTGCACTTTTAAATAAAGTCTTAAGCCAGGTGTGGTGCTTACACCTGCAATCTCAGTACTTGCGAGGCTAAGATAAGAGAATCACAAGTTCAAGATCAGCCTCTGCAAATTAAATAAAGTCTTAAAAGTAGTATAATATATAACACACAAGTTGAATTTTCTTCTCTGAATTCTAATAGCTATATTTATGTTTAAAATAACCTGACTTTATATATAAAAACCTAATCCCTTGCTTCTCTGTACCACTAACATTCATACTTACCTCTTGGAATAGAATTTGAAATCAGGCATAGCATATTTATTTAGAAATGATATAACATTCAGAATATTTTATTCTGTATCTAGATACAGCTTTGGTGAATTATGTTAATTGGGGAAGGTTAAACATACATTAACTGCATATAAATTTTGTTAAATTGTTGTCAAAACCATTTCTATGAACCTAAAATCATCTTGGAGACCACCATAAGTTACTATTTCTCCAAGGCACTGTCTGGAATATTGTTTATGTTCTAATGTGCTTAAACTTCAAGTTTTAATGATTGTTGGCTTCAACTATGTGAATTTAAAAAAAAAAAATTTCAGTATAGTGTGTGTATATGTGTGTGTACATGTGTGCACATTTATGTCTAAGTATGTGTATCTAAAACAGGAATAACTGATCTTTCTTTATCATTTCTGACAGTTCACATTCCTGTACTCTGCCAATTGGATCTGTGTTACCTTCTGTCACTTAAGGAATGTGTCTGTCAATTAGCGCTTCTAAACACTATCTGTCGACTCACAGAAGTTACCAGAAAAATAATGAAAGCTACTGTCAGGAAGAAATTGAAATAGGTATCAAGTTCTTTGGAAAAAGTACATTTATTTCACAGCGTATATGTGTCAAATAGTGATGAATGCCCTTTTTAACTAGGTGAGAAAGTGAAATTTGTTTCTTTAAAGAAACTTCTATAAAGTAGGTTATGTACTCTGAGCAATGCCAATTGATCTATAAAAAGTTTCTCACATTTATTCATTTATTCATATACAATTCTAAGTATATTCAAGAAAGAAAACTCATGATAAAAAACTACGTTTAAGAAATAACTCGCAACTATATTTAGAAAATCTGATACAAAAATGTATGATACTCTATTTATCCTACCATCATCTAATCTATATGTTGAGGTTAAATTGAGGGTGAAAGCACTTTCTAAAACATTTTTCTTTGTACCATGATCATACGTTTTTCTAAAGTTTTTAGAAAATATTTTTGTGAACTAGGTTCATATAACTTTTTAAATGACATTACTAAATTGTAACACTGTAAAATAACTCTATAATAGCATGGAGTCTCTTGAGTTATACAGATTCTTTGATATTATATCAGGAAAAGATCTTAAAGATTATGCATTCTCTCATTGCATAAATAATGAAACTGAAGCTGGACTTAGTTGCATATGCCTGTAATCCTGGTATTTTGGGGACTAAGACAGGAGGATAGGAGTTTCAAGGCCAGCATGCACTAACTTAGAGAGACCCTGATTCAAAACAAAAAAATAAAAAATAAAAAGGGCTATGGATATACCTTACAGATAGAATGTTCATGGATTCAATACACAGTACCACATTTTTAATAATGAAAATGAACCCCCAAAATCTTTGATCGGAAATTTAATTATTTTCAATTTCCTATGTTATTTAAGTTCTAGAAAGAAATAATAAATATTTGAAAATTCTTCATATAATATTTAGTATTTTTATGACTGTCTAGCTTCCTGGTTACTTATCTACTTGACATCAGCCCTCCAAATTACAAGGGTGGCATGTTGTAACATTTTCACAGATACCTGGCTCTGCATGCAAGGCATCTGTTCATTATCCCAGCCCTGCAGAAGCAGTGTTTGTAACCATGAAAGGTTATACTTCTGGTGTTCAGGTGGTGTTTGGGGAAGGAATGAGTGTCTTGATAAGCCCCTCTTGGTGCCACCAACTCCAGTATTTTCCTAATGAGAGCCTTCTGAGGTCAATCAGGCAAACTTCCAGCCAGTTAGACTTACGTCCTTTGCTGAGAGTGCTTCCTTCACTCCAATCCCATCATCTGTGGGAATTCTTTACCTGTTTACTCCATGTTTGACATCAGGGACATTATTTACGTTTTTCAGTGCAAATTTTTTGAAGAAATGTTTCAGCAAACAGAAGTTGTTGCTTCCATGTCAGCTTGAGATTTCCCCTAATATTACAAAAGACAGCACTTAATTCAGAAGGTTCTTTTGTGGTCTAAGTTTCTTCCAGTAGATAATTACCTGGCTCTCTTTATTCTAATACCAATTAATAAAAAAATTCTAAAATATGTCTAGCTTGATTATGGACAAAATTCTGCCTTAAAAAATAATAGAAGTACTTAGTGTCAGAATACATATATGACTTTATTCTATGCTTTGTCACCATCAGAACTGACTGCAAACTTTGTTCTCTGCATTATTTGAGGATTAAAGCAGTCATCTAATAGAACATTGATTCTGATGGATACATAAGAGAACAGATTAACTCATGCAGTCTGGAAGAGACAAAGGAAATAATATGGTTTGAAAGGTAAGTGATTAGTCAGGTATTAATTTCTGAGCCTAATTCATCAGCAGCTGGACAATTTCCTTAAACAAAATCAGTTAAATTTCAGGAAAAATACTATTGTTTTGGAAACTACTAGATATAAATATCATAGGTTCTCATTAAGAAGACTGTTGGGAAATATAGGCATTTTTACTGACACATTAATGAATGTAAAGAAGATTTGGATGTCAAAGTGAAATTCTCCCAATATCCACTATGACAGATGGTATTGTAGCTTCCCCTCCTCCTTTTTACTAACTGCTTGTCTTATCATATAAAATTGTATTTTATCACAGGGACTATATGGTTATTACAATTTTTCTTTTTTCTCTCTTTTTTCCTGTTCTCTATCTGCATTCTTTCTTCTCTCTCCCTCTCTCTCCTCTTTTTCTAAGCAAATAGTAGATGAGATGATACCTGCTGAATAAGAGCAAAATATTAGTGCTCATAATACAGCGGCAGAAATAGCAGCACAACATTGGTTGCTGACTCCTGTCTTGATGGACAAACAGTGAACCCAACCTGAAGACTTGAGTGTCCTGGCTTGTGCCAAAGCTGAGAAAATCAGGGCCAAGGTTTTATCAGCTTTTATAGCAAACAGCTAACAAGCTAGACCCTTGGAAATAAATAGTCTTATAATTTTCATGCTGTGATGGCTTTGATTAGAAGATATTTATATGATCAGTTATAAAAACCACTAAGTATCACACAGATAAACCTTGAAATTTGACACACTCATAAAAAATGTACAGGAGGATTCAGGGCCCTACTGGAATGTTCCACTTAGCATATTACTTCTTCTTGTTCTATATATATTCACTCTTAATTTCAGATGCACAGCATCAAGAAAAAAACGTGTTCAACCAGGGTCCAATGTTGTAGATGATTAATTTTATTATAATCACAGACTTTGGCTGGTTACATTGTAGTCCCTAACTAATAATATTATTTAAAATATAATAAGTAATATGCCATATTTACCACATCGCTCAAAATGATAAGTAATAGATACTGCTATACTCTAGATTCTCTAAACAATATCATTTTCAAATAATAATTCTCTCTTATCTTCCAAACACTCTAAAGTAAATTTTCTTCTTATGTTCACTACAGTCATAATATTTGATATTTATGGTGGTAGCAGGCATGCCCATCCTGTTGCTGACTGTCATGAGAAAATATTCCATGGGTTTCTATCATTTTCACATGTCTGGCAAAGTAAGACACTGACTACCTTCTATTCTATACTCTTAACTTCCTGGACATCTATGTACCAAACAACCCTAAAAGACAGTGTTTAGTGTCTCTTACTAAAACAAAGAGCAGGCATTCTTATTTTCCAATATAGTAAAACAATGTCTAAATCTGGAGACAAAGGGAGACAGGCTGTTATGGGTCATAAAGGGTTGCAGTTCCCTGAACTAAGTTCTTCTGCAACACTCCAGTTATGTGCAGATGTGTCCATATAGGTTCACCTGCCTTGCTCAGTGGGTGTCAGGGACGCACTGCAACTTATTGTGTCATGAAGAATTAGGACCTTTCTTTCTGACTCATAAGCTACATGATTTCAATCAGAATTCATGAAACTGTGGCAGATTAATTTACTAATTTATGTAGAAAAAATAATCTCAGACTGTTCACACTTCTTGATTAGTAAGGACAAAACTCTGTAGTAATATGATTTTGTGAAAGGAAGAGTCAGGACTAGGTTCAGTATATGAGGAGACACCCTAAGACCCTGCAATGTACCCTCTTTCCAAGCAGTGGTGGTGGTAGGAGTATGAGAATTCCTCACTCTGCTCTCTGTTGCTGAGTGTTCAGAGGCAGAGTAGTCAAAGAAGAACTAAAGCAAGCTGCTCAGGTGGTACTGTGGCTTATTTTCTCTCTTTTTTTTTTTTTTTTT
>PVLC010030373.1:0-16705 GCA_004027655.1 Graphiurus murinus | reverse complement strand
AGTTGTGGAGGGGGACTGAGGCAGGTGGGGTAGGGGATGAAGGAGGCCTGAGGAGGTAACGGTTCAAATATTACTATGTCGGTATATGAAGGTATTACTGCCAATCTCACTAACGTGTACGAGGGAGGAGCAGGCTTGCATGCGGACGGAAACATATCAGGTGCTGTCATGCATGTGTGAACATATCACTTTGAAGTTCACCATGATGTAGAATGACAAGGCACCAATAAAAGTAAAAATGTGAGCCTTGGAAACCTTCCTCGATTGGCTAAACATAAGAGCTATGAAAGACAAAAACCTCTGAAATATGCAAGTAAATTACATTTATGAATTAAAACCTAGGTAATGTAGATGGGTAATCTGTCAAATGCTTAAAAGTCATGATCCATGAAAGCTACTTGGAATGTTAGGCCAGAAGTTTTATCCCGATAAATATTTTTTTCAAGGCTATAATTATGGGTAAATACTATTTATTGTATTATCAAAACTACTGAGTCTCATAAGCAGTTACTAATGAATCAGTAAGGTTCTGGCCAGAATTTGAAGGTAAACAGCAATGCATTGAAGACTCTTGGGTCCATTTCCAAGTGCTCATCTGTGTCCATCAGAGCCACACCTGCAGGCTATAGTTTCTTCTGCAAATAAGGAGTGGCCCGTTCTGCTGGCTCCTCAGTGCAAGCAGGACACCTCACCCATATTGTATTATATGATGCTCTTTTGGTTTGGCTTATAAATCCAAAAAAAAGAATATCAGAGTAATTTGCTCACCATTTCCTATATAGTCTTCTAGAACATTTCAGAACATATAACATCTATGTTGATGTGTGTTCAGAAATGTTATTAAACATTTCATTGAGTTGTTTTTCTATGTTTCTCCAAGTTACAACTTACTTAAAAATAAATCAAACTTAATGTATTTGATTTTATTTCTTTGAGGGAAGATATTATTGGTTTAGATCTTATAGATTAAGCAATTATATTTAAAATTATAAATGCTTTTCAATGTGCAAACACATTGAAAATTGAAAATGTAAGTAAAAAAATGAATTTAGTACACCTAATTCAGCAAATATCATAGCCTAGGTGAGCCTATCATAATATGATCACAACATTCACAGAATGCTGCAGTTGGGCAAAACCAGGCATTGACCTATTTTATTTTTATTTTTTTGTTTCATTTATTCCCAAGTTTATTTAGCTTATTGCCCCCCCCTTTTAATTGGTGCATTGTAATCATATATCTTTGTTAGGTACAATCTGATAAAGGCATACATGCACACATTTCTCATTTAACCCCTTCTCCAATTCTCACCCCACTCCCTCCCCCACCCTCCTTCTTAAGTTCAGTTTAGTGATTGACTTAGATATATTTGTGAAAGTCCATCATGTGCATTAGGGTGTTCCCCCTCTCCCACATCATCTTTAGTTAAGTCAACTTCTTTGCTCATCTAAGGTTTCTCCTTCTTCATCTGGAGTCCCTCTTATGCCCCATCTTCTCCCTAGCATCCGCGTATTAGGGAGAACATGTGATTTTTTTTTACTTTTTGTGACTGACTAATCTCACTTAACATAATACTTTCCAATTCCATCCATTTCCCTGCAAATTACATGATTTTGCTCTTCTTTATGGCTGAGTAAAATTCCATTGTGTACATATCCCATAGTTTTGTTATCCAGTCATCTGTTGATGGCAATTGTGAATTGTGCAGCTATAAACATAGATACACATGCATTGGTCTGATAGATTGGTTCCCATTCTTCTATAATAAAGTGTTGCATATGTCATCCAAATTATTTAGCATTATACTGAAAATGAAAAACAGAATGGTTCCATGCATAAACTTTAGCACCAACAAATAGAACAATTATATGTCAAACCACTGTAAGTTATAGACAGTGTGTACTGAGGTTTATAGAGTTAATAAAGAATAGGATTAAATCAAATTTATAATTGAAGAAATTACTATGAGAAAGCTAAGCCTAATCTCTATTAAGAAATTAAAGCATCTTGTTTTATCAAAGGAGTTTGACGAAGGTCAGGAGGAAAACAGATATGTGAATATGAGCCCTGTCAGTAACTTTTTATTCAAAATTCTTATATCCTTGGGCCTTCAACAAAAATTGTCAGCAGAATATAGGAACAGGCTTATCTGATGCAGTGAAACTGTGTTTTAAAAGTGTATTTTATTACTGTTTAGAATGTAGCATTAAAAAATAGATCACAGCCATGTATGGTGGCACATGCTTGTGATCCCAGTACTTGAGAGGCTGAGACAGGAGGATTGCAGATTCAAGGCCAGCCTCAGCAATTTAGTGAGGCACTGTTTCAAAATAAGCAATAAAAAGGGGCTGGGGATATATCTAAGAGGAAGAATGTCTCTAGGTTCATTTCCCAGCAAAACACACACACACACACACACACACACACACACACACACACACACACACTATAGCATAGATGACTTGTGAAGTAACTTTGCCACATGAAAATCTATAATATGTAAAATTTTATTTTGAGGTCTAAAAAGCTAACAAGTTAATGTGATAATTTGATGTTTTCTTTTCCACATTCTTAGGATGTGAGAGTACACAGGTTAGTGTATATAGTATCATTTGACTTTGTGAACACATAGTTCTTATAGGTGGGAAAAAATTGGCAAGCTAATTATCCATATACAGATATTATGGTGGGCAGTATAATGGTCCCTCTGAGATGTCCATATCCTAATGCCCAAAACTTGTGAATATGCTATATTCCTTCACAAAAGATGTTTAGAGTTTCAGATAAATAAAATGAAGTGACCTTGAGATAGGGAGATTACATCTGCTGATTTAGATGTACCTGATCTAATCATATGTGTCCTAACAAGCAAGGAGTCCTCCGTAGGTGTGGTCGCTGGGGAGAATGGGCTACAGAGGGCGATCAGAGAGACACTCTGATGCTGAATTTGAAGATAGAGAAAGAGGCCACAGCCATGAAATCCCAACAGCCTCTGGAAGCTGGACAAGGCAACAAACAAAAAATGAAAAAGCTACTCCATTTGCTCTCAGAGGCACCGGAATAGATGCAGCCCAGTGAGACTTAAGTCCAACTTCTGACCTCCAAAAAGTATAGATGTAAATCTGTGTTGCTTTAAATCACTAACTTTATGGTAATTTGTCACAGCAGCCACAGGAAGCCCATACAGATACAGATATGATTTAGCATGTCCCTCCCGACCCTTTGACGAAACTTTAAGAATTATATTTTGGAGTTGTTTTAATGACAATATAGCTCCTAAGAACAAAAGAAACCAATTTTATACATGTAAAGTAGAGTAGTCAAGGATCTTCAGCAACACAATCAATAAGAGAGCAGGTAAGTAGATAGTATTTCAGTCAGCATTGTCACCGCTGTGACCCACAATAGCTGAGGACCACAATGTGGAGGAAGGAAGGTTCATTTGCTCACAGCTCTGGAGATTTCAGTACATGTTAGGCGGGTGAAGTCTACTCAGCTCAGGATGTGATGGTGGGAAGCAGAGAGAGAACACAGAGGAGGGATTCTGCTCTCACAATATGGGGGCCAGAAGTAGAGATAGAAAGAGAGAGCAGGGGGCGGGTAGGGACATATATAGTCCTCAAGGCCGCATCCCCAGGGACCCCTCCTTAGCAACCAAGCCCCACCTACAACATGTCTGCCTTATCTATGACATGAGGTCTCAGGGATATTCTAAAAATCAAACCATAATAGATGATAGGTAGATAGGTAGATAGATGGATGGATGGATAGATGGATGGATAGATAGATGATAGGTAGATAGATGGATAGATAGATAGACAGACTTATAGATAGACAGGCAGAGAGAGACTTATTTATGGGTATCAAGTTACATGATTATGGAGCCCATGTCCCACAACTTTGTCTGCAACCTGGACACTCAGAGAAGCCAGTGGTGTAATTCCATCCGTGTTCTAATGATTGAGTACCAGGGGAGCATATAGTGCTATAGCCGGTTCACGTTTGAATGCCTCAGAAGGAGGGGTGGGCACCATGTAAATTCCATGGTCTGAAGGTCCAAGCACCGAGCGCTCTGAACTCCAAGGGCAGGAGAAGATGAGTGCCCCGTGTAAGGAGGACAGAGTGATTCTCCCTCCACCTTCTGTCCTGTTCTGACTCTCAGTGAATTGCACAAGCCCTACTCACATTGGTGAGGGCACCTTTTTTATTCAATCCACTGATTCAAATGTAATCTCTTCTAGAAACCCCTACAAAGACACAAAAGACACACCCATGATTAAGGCTTTATAAGCTGTCTGGGCATCCCTTAACCCAGTCAAGAGAACACGGTTGGCCAATCACACAGAATAAGCAGACTGAAAACCACAGTCAATTTCTATGTTGATGGAAATGTTGAAGAAACTTGGACTTCAGATGGTGACTTACTTCATGTATGCAAGAAAGGTTTCCTTGTATTAGGCCAACATTCCAATAGCTACAGGGACTAAAATCTAAAGTTTATGTCTCAACATCCTAGGGAATGAGAAGTTTGAGATCAGGGTGCTGGCAGATTTGGTATCTGATGAAGGCCCACGTCCTGGAAGGCCATCTTTCCACTGTGTCCTCACTTAGGAGAAGCAGAAAGGGGGTGTTTGGCCTCTTCAGCCCCTTACTAGGGCACTAATCCCTTTCATGATGACTGTGCTGTCATGAGCTAATCACTTCCCGATGGTCACAACTGCTAACACTGGGGAATTTCACATGTGATTTTTGAGGGAAACCTTCAGACCAGAGCAGATCAAGATGTCTTAGCTACATCTTGCTCCAAAATAAGTAATACCTTTTAGATTTTTATTAAGTATACCCTGGCATGGTGCCACACACTTATAATCTCATACTTGGGAGGCCAAGATGGAAGGATTGTAGATTCAAAGCCAGTGTGAAACAACTTAGCAAGATCCTCTTTCAAAATAAAGATAAATAATTCAGTAAAAAGGGCTGGGTGTAGCTCAGAGGTATAACACCTTTGGTTCTATACCTAGTACAAATATATATATATAAATGTATATGTATATGTATATTCATGTATATGTGTGTATGTATATATGTATATGTGTATATGCATATATGTATATATTTGAACATCTATATGACAGAAATTAAGTATTAAAATACTGTTTAAAAGGTTGCCATAATTAATGTGAATAAAGGACTTTAAAGGACTAAACCTTAAACTTTTCTGTAGGTGATATCAATGACCTTGGCAAACTATGATTATTTTTTAATGTAAACACCCATTGTTTGAACACTGAGTAATCTTCTGGGAGCACTGTGCAAAGCCATGTCTCACTTTTAAGTATTCTTGGTGCCACTTCGCTGTGCCTTTGAGTAATAAGGTCACATTCGGCATACAAAGATGAATTGCCCTGTGTAACCTTTTTTTCCCAAGCCGAGGGTGTTTTGCTGAGATACCAACAAATATCCAAGTTGGTCCTTCATTAAATAGTGTTCATCACATCAGATATGTGTCTGTACCTATATAGTCAGAAACACAGAAAGCAATTTCCTAGACGAATTTGAGATCCTTGCATTAAAGGTAATACATTCTGATTATCTGCATTCAGCGTGAACTGTAAACCAAATCATTACAGAGAACAGGAATACACTTCTCTTTCAAAGAAAATCAAGCATCTTTTTCTATAGTCTCCGTTGCAAAGTTCTGCGGTTACTGTGGAGTGAACGTTTTCTAACGGAGACGGGGACTCTTCAGAGCAAGGTTTCAATTAACTGGCGTCTAGACGGAAGCCATCTGAATTCCAGACCCTAACTGGATCTTTTGCCGCATTCTGAGGGACTTGATGGGAGTAGATTTTTTGTTGCGTTTTTATGGCTGAGATCTGGGACTTCTTCCAGGGACTCATGTGTTGAAAGATTGGGTATGGAGGAGCCGGGGTGGGGCTCTTGGGAAATGATGGGTCCATTAGGGATCTGACCTCATCAGTGAATTAACCCACTGATGGATTAGTAATTGATGACATTATTGGAAGGTAAGGGAGACTGTGGGAGGCAGGGCCCAGATAGAGGAAGAAGGTCCCTGGGGACGTGTCCTACTAGAAGGTATATCTTGTCCCTGCCCCTAGTCAGGTATTGCTGCAGTAATGCAGTTTAGCAATTAGACCCCAAGTCCCAAAGCACTTATCTGTCTTTCTCTTTGTTTTTATTTTATGTTTTGATTTTGTGGTGCAGAGGATCAAACCCAGGACCCCACACATGCTAGGCAAGTGCTCTTCTCTGAGCTACAACCCCAGCCCTCTCTTTCTCATGAGTTTGCTGCCTGGCTGCACACTGGATGACCTCATTGAAGCTGGGCTGGGCTGTCTCTAGTTGTCAAATTGGGCCAGGTCAGTGTCACTTGATTCTTCTCCTTGGACTGGCAGGTCTGTGGGGTCTGCCCCTCTCAGGGCAGGTCACAGCTGTGCCCAAGGCAAACCAAGACACACAATCGTTTTTAAAGCTTCTGTACACATCCTGGTAGCATGATCTTGATGCAAGTCACATGTCAGTTCAACTATTCCATAAACCGATCTTCATGGGATCTAAGTGGAGCCTTAGGAATCTGGCTTCCCAGCAGGAGTGCAGACCATCAGGAGAGAAATCCCAGAGCACATCATCAGTTCCAACCCTTTAAGTTACAGTGAACAGTGAACCCGTGGGATTAATGTCTTTGCTTTGGAGATGTTGCACTTTTGCCAAATACCAAATTGTTGAAATAAAGAAAGGATTTTCAGTGCTTTTATCAATACTCTATTGTAGCATAAACCCAAGCAGGAAACATGAATTCATAGCAATCCCAATTTTAATTAAAATTTTATTTAGAACTAACTTTTAGAGCTGGGCGTGGTGGCACATGCTTGTAATCCCAGCATTCGGGAGGCTGAGACCAGAGGATCCAGGTTTGCAGCCAGCCTCAGCTACCTAGTGAGACACTCCACAACTTAGTGAGACCTTGTTTCAAAATAAAGAATAAGAAATAGGGCTGGGGGTATAGCTTGAAGGTAGAATGCCCCTGAGTTCAATCCCCAGTACCGAAAAAAAAAAAAAAAAAAACCACCTAACTTTTACTTTAAAATGAGTTAGTAGTTTATGCTGGTTTAAAAAGTGACTAAGCGATGTACATAAATTAGCCAATACTCAGAAGATGCGCCCAACCTTCCTGACCCTAATGTAGATTTCTGTTTTCACACAACATGCCCTATTGATCTGTGAGCGAACATAATGAAGAAGATAACTAAGAAATCTGCACCACTGACTTTTGCGTCTTGGCATTTCGGTGGTCATCTTGGGAGTTTTTTTAGTACGCTTTTATTGGTGCATGGTAACTCTGCATTGCACGGAGGCTCCCTGTGATAGGAACCTGAATGCGCACGCAGCGCTTGGTGTGTTTCCCGGGCAGCCCCACTCCACTGCCTCCCCTACCTGGTCATAATATTGAAATGGGTGCTGATAACTTTACTCATCTACTCAGCACTATTCAAAGTGCCTTCCTCATCATTCTCGATTTTGCTCTCCCAACTCCATCCACAAATGTCCTTCCACTCCTGGACCGCTATCTTGCTCATGAATCAGAAGTTCCGTTTGTTTCCCAATTTCTCTAGCTTCTGCCTATGAGAAAAAAAACAACATTTTTAACCACAGGTCACACGATTTCTCTTTGCACCTGGGTCCCGTCATTTCTGAAATCATCCCTGACATCCCTTGTCATATCTTACAAAGCTGGTATTCTGCCAAACCCTGTCTTTGGCGAGGTCCTCCTGCCTGCTTCGTACCATCTGGGTCAGCAAGAACAAATGCAGTGGAGAGTTTTGGGAGATCTTGATTGTTAAAAATGTGCACAGGATTTCTTGATCTAAATGTGTTTGCACACGCCGCTAGGTGCCAGCATGTATCAGAGCTGTGGAAAGCCTGGCTGGATAGAAAAAATTCAGCTCAACCTCAGGGTTCTAGGTTCTTTTACCAAAGGCTCAAAATGGGGTGTATAATTGAAGTGTATAGTCAGCCCTTGGTATCACTGCTTCTGCATTCATGGATTCAACGAACTTCAGATAAAAAATATTGGGGTAAAAATTGCTTGTGTAATACACACTTTTTAGAAATCATTATTCCCTAAACAGTACAACTATTTTGGTAGTATAATGTTGGGTTAAAGGTTACAAGTAATCTAGAGATGATTTAAAGAAAATGGCAGGCTGTACATAGGTTATAAGTAAATTACATAAATGTGGATTTCAGAATCCATTCAGGGTCCTAAAACCAGTGACTCACAATACCAAGTAATGACTATAATATATATAAGCTAAGCACTTCAAGGGGGGGGGGGGTTAACTATATTAATCATTTATACTTTTATCAGTGTAATGTAATTACACATCATAATGATATGTAATTACACATCATAATGAGATTCCAAGTGATATAAACATACATGTACACATCACTTGATGTATTTTCTTCTTTATACCTGCCCCCTTCCTTCCTCTTACCCCTTATTTAATATCTAAGATGACTTTTTAAATGGATAAATGCATTGCTATAATTGGGTAGAAGAACATTGAATTAGCACAAAAGTGAATTAAAAATTCCACAATACTGACACAGGGATTGACACAGAGATTAATGGAACAGAATGGATTACCCAAAAATAGATCCACATAACTATGTCCAATCGATTTTTGATAAGGTTTCATAAGCAATTTAGTAGCAGAAAGATAGTCTTGATTTCAACAAATAATCTAGGAAGAATTGCCTCTCCATAGCAAAAAATTGCACCTTAACTTAAATTTCAGGATTCATACAAGACTTTAACTCAGAAGTTGTAGAAAACGAAAAGCTATAAAACTTGTTGTTCTGTTTCCTGTAGTATCCCAACTAAGTCAAACAAAAATTATAGAATTTGGAGGCCTGATCTGACTTTGCAAACCGTCTGACAACTTGCCCTCACTCAGCAGCTGGGGCTGAGCTGGGGGTGAAGTGTGCAGGGAACTGTGGGTTCCCAGGATAATGTTCCTTTAGGTCAAGGTGGCAGCTTTCAAGGGGGCCACCAGATCCCCATGTCACCGACCACAACCACTGAGCGTAAGAGCTGGAAAATGGTGATTCTGAGTAATCCTACTGCCTAAGGAAATGATCTCAGAGATTCCCTTGACATTCAGCTCTCCCTGACCCATTCCATGAATGCAAAACTTTCTAGAATATTGTGTGTGCAGGGGGCAATCTAAGTTTTTTGAGGAAGGCCATCTTAGGGGTCAAGCTCTTCCTTTGATCTCTTTGTCTACTAGTAAGCATAATTGTGGTTACTTTTCAGTGCCACAAGGAGGACACTAATCCTGGAGGGCTGAATACGTCCTTAAGATATGTGCAGAGGAACACTCTCCACCAGATCTTTCCTTTATTATTGTTTATTTGGGTTTTGAGATGGGTCTTACGGGATTACTGACACTGGCCTCGCAATCGTGGGCTTAAGGAGTCCTCCCACCTGATCCTCCTGAGTAGCTGGGACCACAAGCGCGTGCCTCTACCCTGGCTTCTCCACCAGATCTTCATCTAGTGTCTAATCGGGGATTTCTTGAGATGCTAGTATATTGCTGATGATCAATATAAATTTATTAGTAATAAGTAATTATGCAAATGCAAAATTCCTTTCGCGCCCTCATACACAGGCTATATCAGAATTGCTTTTTGTAATTATAATTGAGGTGCTGTGCATTATTTTGTTTAATTATTTCCACTTGATGGGCTGATTAGGGAAATTGCGCACCACATTTTCCCTGCATAATGCGCCATTATCAGGAACCATTACTGCGGTGTGTGGATCTCCCCACCTAACTAAATGAACATTTTAGGGTAGCATGACCTGGCCAGGATATTTTGAGTTTGAGAGTTGGTTTCAAGCCTAAATTTAAGTACCTTTTTTTTTTTTTTCAAGATAGGTATTTTGTTCAACTCCAAGACCCTGGGAAGTTGATAGGCTATCTCCATTTGAGGGTGGCCACATCTTTAACATGACAGCGGCTAGCACCCACATGGTCTTTCTTCTGCCTGTTTGATCACACAGGCTCTGGCCGTACTGAGTGAAAGGGCAGATTTCTACCTGCACATTTTCATCAGGATGTCAGCGGGTGGGCCTCCTCGTGGGCTTTGAGTGGTGTTAGTGTTTGAGAACGGGTGTGCCCAACCACTGCGTGAGCGTGTGTGTAAACTGTTGAGAAAAACGGCGATGAAACGGATGGGAGACAAGCTGTGGACCTGCAGCCCAGCGGAGCACCGGAATGGGAGCGGAGGGGAAATCAGATGTCCCCAGAGAGCTGCTGGCTCCGCCCAGGTGGACCCTTTTGTCCCTTGATCTTGATTTGAGTTTCCTCAGATGACACAGTTTACCTCAGGTGATAATGTCCCTCTCAGATAATGACGTCAGCCCTGGGTGACATCACCCACCTCAGGGGACCTCGTCCGCCTCAGGTCATAATGTCCCTCTCCGGAAACGCCGTGCACCTTGAACAGCAACATCTCCTGAGGATGTCACCCACTGCAGGTGACAACCTTGGCCTCAGTTGAGTAGGTCCATGCACTAGGGTTTGCTAGAGTAACAGAACTCACGGGGTGTGCATGTGGTCAAAGAGGATGTATCAGATCAGCTCACAGTGTAAAGAAGTTGGAGACCTTATCTTAGGCAAGAGGAGATGCGCTTTTCTCAGGAAGAACCACACACAGCGTTCCCCTTCTTTTTATCCAGCTTCTGCGCCTATCAGAACAGCGCTTCCCACATTCTGGGCGGGACTTCCCCTTCCATTGGCCCTTACATAAGTCAATCATCTCATCAACACACCCACAACCCGTCATCTCAGGAGTCTCATAATCCAGTCCAGTTGACCACCTGGAGCCCTCTCAGGTGACGTCATTCACCGCAGTGGTATCGCCCACCTCAGGGGACATCATGTACCTCAGAGGACGTCATCCACCTCAGGTGATAATGTCTCCTCAGGTGACAAGGTCCACGTCAGATGGCATCTTCTATCTCAGGTGATCGTGACGTCATCTATGTCAGATGACATCATCTACCTAAGGTGACTTCATCTACCTCAGACGGTGTCATCGACCTCAGATGACATCATCCATCTCAGGTGATTACGTCCCTCTCGGGTGATGTCATCCACCCCAGATGGTGACATCTACCTCAGGGGACATTACCCAGCTTAAGTTATAATGCCTGCCTCAGCTGACCTGGTCCACCTCAGGTAACATTGCTTACCATTTCTTAGACTGGAGGAAAGGGCGGGGAGGGGGACATATCCCACCTCTGCCACCAGTCAGCAGTGTGAATGCCCCTCCCCCACGCCATGGTTTCCCTTCCCTGATCTTTGGCTTATAGGAAACCCGAGTCATGCGCAGGGCAGGGTTGAGGTGGGTCAGTGTAAGCAGCGGGGAGGGCATGCTGGGCAGATGCGGGCTCCCCCCCTCCCTCCGCCCCCCAGCTTCCGGCACAGCACGAGCCTGCTGTCAGTGATCATTTCGTCTTATTTTGGATGACCTCGTTTTATTTGTGGTGGAGAAGAGTGACCTGGAAATAGCTGATAACCCAAGACAAATAGAAAATGTGAAACCGTTCTCGCAGAAATATTTCCTTCACAGCCAGGAAAGGAGAATAAATAAGAGGGCTATGGTGTCCTCCTGGTGAAGAAAACAAGCTTCGGGCTCAGTCTGCCTGGGTGCAAACCCTATCTCAGCAGCCAGGGAAGCTGGGCGAGCGTCTGAACCCTCTGGGCTTCAGTCTTTTCATCTGTAAATGACAGAGAATCATATATAGGCCATCGGATTGCTTTGAAGTGTAGTGCAATGAATGCCAAAATGAAGGATACTTTCTTTTTTTCTGTACCTATTCTTGGCTGATTTTCTGGCTTCCCGGGTGAAATGGCATTCCATATTCTATATTGCTTTGCTCTTTGTGGTGGACTGAATAATGCCAGCCTCCGCCAAGATGTCTACACCCGAAATTCTGGGAACCTGCGAATGTTGCCTTATATGGTAAAAGGGACCTTGCAGATGTGATTCAGCAGTGCACCTTGAGATGTGAAGAGATTATCTTTAATAACCTGAGTGGGTCCTAAATACTAGCACAAGGTCCTTCTAAGAGGGAAGCCAGAGGGCCGGGAAAGACGCAGCGTGAAGAAGGACTCAGAATCAGATGCATCTGAAGTCTAGCTTCTCCATTCCCCCAATATTTGTGTGTATAAACATGCATATACACACTGTTCATACATATACACATACATGGTAAATTTACATATGTTTATGGAGATTAACAAGGTTCTTGTTAAGTTGCTGAGAGTCTCTCACTTCCTGAGGCTGCCCTTGAGCCTGTGATCCTCCTGTCTCAGCCTCCCCAGCATGTTGATTACAGGTGTGCACCATCATACCTGGCTAAATTTTTTAAAAAATCTTAATACAAAGCAAGTTGTATGAGTTTCCTGTGATTTCTATAGCAAATTAAAATCATCCCTATCTTCAAGGAATTGTCTCAGGGCTGCTGTGGATACCAAAATCTGAGTAGGCTCATGTCCCTTCTATAAAATAGCGTAGGATTTTTACATAATTATTACACCTCCACCAACATACTTTAAACCATCTGTAGATTACTTATAATACCAAATACAGTGGAGATGCTAGGTAAATAGCTATTATACTGTGCTGTTTAGTAAACAATGATAAGAAAAAAATTCTGGGCACTTTTGGTACAGATTCAGTTTTTAAAAAAATATTTTTGATATCTGGTTGAATCCCCAAATGTAGAACCTGCAGATCTGAAGGGCCGACTGTCCCACAGACTGGGTGGATTAAAGCAACAGAGGTGTATTTTCCCACGATTCAGCACCGTGCTCTCCCTGACAGCCCCACAGGAGGCTCCTCCCGGGCCCGTGCAGCCTCTGCTGTGGCTGGAGTCCTCGCATCCCTTGGCTTGTGGGTGCACCTCTCCAGCCGCCCGGATGTCTGCTCCCTATCTTATCACATCATTTTCCCTTTATGTGCATCTGCCTCTGTTTCCAAATTACTCCTTCTTATAAGAACACCAGTCACAGTGTGGTGGCACCCACCCTAATGACCTCATTTAAAATTGATTACTTCTATAGAGACCTTATTTCCAAATAAAGTGACAGTTTGAGGTACTGGAGGTGAGGACTCATCCATGAAGTTTTTTGGAGGAAACACAATTTAACCAATAAATTCCAAACATATATATGAGATATCTATATCTATATCTCTTTCTATATATATATCTATTAGATATATAGATATGTTTAATGCATGTTATATATATATGTATTATATAATATATATTATGTGTAATATATTGTAAATTTATAATTTACATATATATGTATATATATTAAAGATGTATCATGCTTCAAAGTCGGGTGCACTGATGTGTGCTTATAATTCTAGTAGTTGGGAGGCAGAGACAGGTGGATCTCAGGTTTGAGGCCAGATCACAGAAACATAGTGAGACCCTATTTCCAGATAAAAAATAAAATAGAGCCGGGCGTGGTGGCGCACGCTTGTAATCCCAGCATTTGGGAGGCTGAGACCAGAGGATCCGGGTTCACGGCCAGCCTCAGCTACCTAGTGAGGTATTCCGCAACTTAGTGAGACCCGGTTTCAAAATAAAGAATAAAAAATAGGGCTGGGGGTCTAGCTCAGAAGTAGAATGCCCCTGAGTTCAATCCCCAGTACTGCAAAAATAAATAAATAAATAAATAAATAAATAAATAAATAAATAAAAGATTTGGGGATATAGCTCAGAGGTGAAATGACCTTGGATTAAATCCCCAATACCAAAAAGGAGAGGGACAGGGAAATAGAGATAGACATAGACATAGACACAGAGATACTGATAGAGAATACATTTGGAAAGAGATGGAATATGAAATTGTTTGCAGCATTTTTTCTAGTATTCTCTTCTAAAGTATTTGCAAAGGAACACTGTTCCAGGTCTGGTTATCCATGGTTAAGCATTTTTAAATAGAAAAATTCTATTTTTATTTCCATATTTCTGGAGATGAAGCATTATCTTTCATATTATCTTATTCACTAAAGTAGAAAGACAATATTTGCTACTTATCCAAAGAGAAAAGATGCCAGGCATGGCGGTGCATGCTTGTAATCCCAGTACCTGAGTTCAATCTCCAGTACCCAATACCAGAGAGAGAGAGAGAGAGAAAGGAAGAGAGAGAGAGAGAGAGAGAGAGAGAGAGAGAGAGAGAGAGAACAGGAAAGCAATGAAAGTATGTTTGAAATATGAAATTATGTTTGCAGCACTTCTCCATATTTTTATCCAGAGCCCTCCTGTTCCCCAGCCCCCGCAGCCTCCCCCCTGGACTCTGCCCACTAAGACTGCAAGCAGGGACATTTATACCACGCCATTTTCATCTTAATCTGCGGCTGCTGCGACCCTAATGGAGGGCTGCCTGTTGAGCATACCTGCTTCCAAATGTGATTCTGGCAGGAAACTGAGCCACAGCCGAGTCTGAGGCCAAAGGAGGACAGTCTGTAATGTACCGTGCTGGGGTCCTGCTGAGGCTTCCGTCTCGGGGCAGATTCCTGCCCCTTCAAGCATAGCTGCAGGAATGCCCAAAGGGAAGCTTTACCGCAAATACCCCTGAGACGCAGCTGCATCTGGCATGTCACCGCAGGTGCTGACTTTTAGAGGATCATTTCTTCTTATAAATGCATGCGTGCATGCAATGGAAAAAAATCTGTATTCGATAGTTAAAATGGTAAACCGAGGCACTATGTAATGTATTTGAACAAATGGCGATTCGTGAATTGGGCATCTTGGAGCAGAAGTGTTTCTGAAGCTCTGCTGAGGGAACTCAGGCTGTCAGAGGGTACCTGAACCGGTTGTAGCTGCCTGGTTTTGTCTGTCCCCTCTCATGGAGTTTTAAGTTTGGTGGTTGCTGCTTCTGATTGGTTGAGCTTAAGTTCTGTTTTTCTTTAATTAATGCAGGCAGTCGGTCAAGTTAAACTTTGCTTCTGGTGGTGCACGCTTGTAATCCCAGCATTCGGGAGGCTGAGACCGGAGGATCCGGGTTCACGGCCAGCCTCAGCTACCTAGTGAGGCACTCCGCAACTTAGTGAGACTCGGTTTCAAAATAAAGAATAAAAAATAGGGCTGGGGGTATAGCTCAGATGTAGAATGCCCCTGAGTTCAATCCCCAGTACCGCAAAAATAAATAAATAAATAAATAAATAAATAAATAAATAAATAAATAAATAAATAAATAAATAAATTTTGCTTCTGTCTACAAACCAAATTATATTAATCCATTTTTGTCTCAGACATGAAATACCTATAAAATAATTAAATTGAGTAACAAACAAATGACTTATGGTACCTTTGAAATAATTATTATACTTTGAGAGGGTTTTTTTTTTTCGAGAAAGGTAGTAGGTGAATGATTATATATGTAACAAAAACATATTTCTCATATATATGAAATATATCAAAAGGATATATTTATACTCTAGATTATGATTTACAACCTTTTTTAGTACACCCATGTCAATTTCATTGAAATATTTGCAGAATTGAAAACTTGGGACTTAATAGGTTAAGGTTACTCATAGGATTTGTCCTTTTGTCTGGCTTAGGGATTTTTCAGGGCTGGTCTGCATTTAATTTGCTTTAACACTGTCTCTCTCTCTCTCTCTCTCTCTCTCTCTCTGAATTGAAAATGAGTTAGTTAAAAAGCAGTAACTGTCCTTGTTAAGGAAAACCTGTACACAATATTTCTATTCAAAATTTTTGTCAGTGGAGTCTGCATCGGGAGCAGATGCTCATTTGCTGTCAAAAGCTTCCAGACGCCACCCATGCGCCTGCCTGGCAAAGTGAGAAGCGGGTAAATAAATTACCCCAGGATGGCTCCCGTGCCCTCTGGCCTTCCACGCCTTGTTAGTGTCTCAGGTTACAGAAAGAAGAAACAGAACTCTGGGGTTGCCAGGGAGACACCGAGCCTGTCAACACCTCCTGCTCTAATAGTGACAAATGGCACTTATTACATCTGCACTAATTTCATCGGATTCTGCTCAGATAGAGATACTTAACCTTTACTGATAAAATTGTGTCATTTTAATTACTTAGGGAAAGACCTGATTAGGCAACACTATTCTATGACTACAGACACATTTTTTGAGGTTTATTACAAATGGTATTGATGGCATATTTGAAAGTATGATTTTTTTTTTTCCTGCAAGATTTTTGCCTATTAGGTGAACCTGGAGCAAGTAGATTTTGGTTTTGAGGCTGTCTCACTTGAAAAAAAAAAACCATAAAAATGGTATTTCTGCAAGTTGTTATTGGAGATCCTCTCTAGATAGGTATAGAGAATGTATTCTAAATTAGACTTTAATCCATGCATATAGGATTGGAATACTCAAATATGTCAATACAAATAATGGACTTCTAGGCCATATGCCCTCGAAGCCAAGACTGGAATTAATTACATTTTGAATGACAGCAAAATCTGAATGGTAGGGACTTCCTAGAATGCTGGAGACTTCCTAGAATTCAGAGCTGAGGCGCACTCTACAGTCCTATTTTTTAGTTCATTTTCTTTAACTATAACAAAGTACCTGAGGCCAGATCCTTAATAAAGAAAATAGTTTTTTGTTGTTGTT
>PVLC010030372.1:0-19540 GCA_004027655.1 Graphiurus murinus | reverse complement strand
TGAAAGGCTACCAATCCTCCGAACAAACATACATAAATTGTAGCAAGGCAAAGTGAAAACAGAGTAAAAACGGAACAAAACAAAGCAAAAAACCCCAGAAAACAAGCAACGTCAGCAAGTAGCAAGATAAAAATCCCTGCAAGTTTGTAAGAACAGACCTGGTTTGGCCTCTGCAGGTCTTTTGGGCAGATTTCTGCTGGTGTGGGCGGCCGACAAGATGGCGGCTGCTACTGCTGCGCAAGCGCCGACTCTCCGGTTCTCCCTTGTCTGCTCCTCAGACTCCAGCCAGCTGCCCGTTTCCCCACTCACCCTTGGGCCGATTTGCTTCTCCCCCTTCCGTCGAGAGGCTGTTCCTGCCGCAGTCCTGACCCAAGCCCTGGGGTGCAGTTCTCTCTGCTCCGGCTCCGTGAGGAGAGGTGAGCTGGGGTGGGCCTGCGCGAGCTTAAGCTGGTCGTACCACGCATTCCGGTCTCTGTCGAAGGTGCCTCGAAATGCCGCCTGGCTAGGATGAGGAGTTCAGGAGTCGCTCACTCCAGCTCTGGCCAGTGGGGTGCAGAGGGTTGTTGTGTATTTCTTTCTTAGTAGACTCCACGCCGGGGCCAGCTCAGTGGCGGCTTATGCCTGGCGGCGTGGCGCCGGGGCCGCAGAGACGGGCTTCTTTGCTCTCCCTGGTCGGCCTTCCGGGTTCTGCTCAGCTGTATTCCAGTTTTCGCAGCGTTTTCCACCTTTTTGTTGCTTTTTTTCTTCTTTCAAAAAACTGGATCCACGACTGATTTGAATCGAGCTCACAGCGGCTCTTGAGACGTGTCTCACTCCGTCGCCATCTTCCCGGAAGTCCTGCAGTGTCTTTCGCTTTACATTATTTTGTCGGGGGCCTAGTCTGGCCGGCTAGACCTCGCCTCTAGATGGCGACTGGCAGAGTGCCAGAAGCAGCTGCAGGTGGAAAACATTCTGGGGCTGCCCCACGCCAGAGCGCATGCACCAGCACGCCCGGCTCGTGGCCGGCCCAGGTGAGAGCTGTATGAGACGCCTCGTGGCTTAGGCCCGGCTCGTGGCCGGCCCAGGTGAGAGCTGTATGAGACGCCTCGTGGCTTAGGCTCGGCGCGGCTTTAAGAGCCTCCACCTCTCGCCCAGTGGGAGCGGCTGCTGGAGAGAGTTGTTACTGGGGAAAGAGTTGTTGGGAAGTTGCTGGGCTGGGTTGCTGGGAGAAGTTCTGGGAGGAAGTGGTTGGGAAGAAGAAGCGGTTGGGAAGAGGTTGGCTGGGTTGCTGGGGAAGTCCTGGGAAGAAAGATTGTGGGTTGCTAGTGGAAGACGGGTTGCTAGAGAGAGGGGTTATTGCAAGTCTGTTGGAAAAGCACTATTTGGAAAGACGACTTCTGTACTGTGTTTGTTATTGCTTGAGCAGTGCCCTTGATCCCAGAAAGAGAGAGATATAATAAAAGAGGTTTGAACCAGCAACATTCAGGCAGCGTCTTTATTGGGGCCTCGTGACTGAGGGTTCAGCCTGGGGCACCTGATATTATTTTATTCTGGAAATTTGGGCTTTGCTTCCACATTAAAAAAGGTTTTTAAAAAAGCTCAGGATGTGGTCATCACAGGAGAACAAAGGCCTAGGCCTGGCTCAAGAGGTATCCATTAACTCTACAAATACTGGCAGTTGAGTCAAGAGAACTTAGGTTTCTTATCATAAGACAGAAGGAAGCTTTTAGACAAGAAAGCTTGCTAAACTTTCTGTTTACCTAAAAACTTATTAACTCTTTTAGCTGCCTGAGCAAATAGGAAAGATTTATCTAATGAATAGTTCCTCTTCGCTTTAACCTTTACCCCCTGCTCTTCCTTTGCTGTGCTTGCTCTCTACTAAAAGAATAATTCATTTACACTTTTATATTTTTTCTGCTGCTCCCCTAATCTCAGCAAACACTATAGGAAATAGCCTTTCCAGTTAAAGATGTACCCACTTAACTCCAGGAAAAACAAGGCTGTAAAAATTCCTTTTTTTGTATACCTTGTTGTAATGAGCATAAATATCACTCATGAGATGAATTAAAACAGATGCGTCTTAACATACATGATGTGTAAGCATACTCTCACTTGCTCTCGACCTCGTCTCAATCCCCACCTAACGAGGGACCCCCAGGCTCTACCGCTTCTTTGAGGGCTGGCCCCGGCAGTTACATAGCTTGGCTACTGTGAATTATGTTGCTACAAACACAGGTATATACAGATCATTATAGTATTCCAACTTTAGTTCTTTTAGAAGACACTGAGGAGTAATATTGCTGGGTCATACGGTGGTTCTATTCCTAGACTTCTGAGACGCTTCTGTACTGATCTCCATAGTGGTTGCACCGATTTGCTGTTCCATCAATTCTGTATAAAATTCATTGTTTTCTTAATCTAAGAACTGCATGGTAAATCTAACTGGCTGATGAGAAGGGGAGCCCAGAGGGAACCGGGCAGACTCCCTGGGTGAGGGCAGAGCTGAGTCTGGAAAGACAATGGAGGCTGAAATTTCTGGGATGAAGTACTTGAGAAGAGAACCTTACACAGGGAAGGAGCTCAGGAGCTGCAGCCTTGCTGCTGGAGGACTCAGCAGGTCATCCATCACCAGAGCATAATAGAGAAGCCCCAAGGGCAGAGAGGATCAAGTGAAATCATTAGATGAAGACACAGCCCTCCCTCACAAGCCAAGAGCAATGCCCCCAGCCAGAGTGAAACCTCAAAAACACTGAACTGTGGTGGGCAGGCTGCTGGGAAGTATCCTGCCTCAGTGAGGGGCAATAAGTAGAGTGAATTCTGCTCTGCTCCATCCCTGAACCTGAGCCATACCTGAAAGCTTCTCACCTTTCCTCCCTCCCTCCCTTCCTCCCTCCCTCCTGTCCTTCCTTTCTTTCTTTTATACTGTAAATTGAACCCAGGGGCAGGCATTCTTCCCATGAGCTACACTCCACACCTCTTTTTATTTTTATTTTTGTGGTACTGGTGATTGAAACCAGGGGCATTCTATCTCTGAGGTACACCCCAAGCCCTATTTATTTTCTTTTTTATTTTGAAACAGTCTTGCTGAGTTGCTAAGGGCTTCACTAAGTTGCTGAGTTTGTCCACAAACTTATGATCCTACTGTCTCAGCTTCCTAAGTACTGGGATCAGAGACATGGACCACCATGACTGGTGCATCAAAATCTTTCTACGTGGCTTAACTACATCCTAGAATCAATCTGCATAATAGCCACAGGAATACAAAAATTATCCAAGAGAAAGTATGGTCAAATTCAGTTTCTGATATTTAATACAAAGTGAGAAGGGTTGCAAAGAAGGAAGGCAGCACAATCTATAAGAGATGAGAAGTTAATCAAAACTGACTCAGAATAGACAACAAGTACATTAGAACAATAATTAGAACTAGATCCCATTGACTCAAAGTGCCAAGTAGAGGTACATAAAACACTAGAAAGGCCCCAAGTCTAGCATATATATGGAAAGTATATTATCTGAGGCTAAACACACACACACACATACACACACACACACACACACAGAATGTGACTGAAAGCAATTAAATACTACCAAAAAATAGTGAACTTGAAGACATGGTAATAGAAATAATATTACTAGTGGTAATGAAATGCAAAAGGAAAACTAGTTATTTAAAAAATAACAGATTATATTTGGTCAAATATACACATGATTTGAAAGTCCAGAGTAACAGCGGAATCAAGAAAATGTTTTCAATGAAAATTTTGAAATTTTATGAAAATTCTAAGTCCACAAATCTTAACAGAACACAAGCACAAAAAGCATGAGAAAAACTACAGCAAAGCCGATCACAATAACTACCTTTGGTCAAAATAGGTGATAACAAGGAAAATTTAAATTGCTCAGAAGAAGGAGGGCCAAGATTCTCAGTGCCAGAATATAAAGATGAAAATATCACTTCAAAATGTTTAGTAAAACATAGCAGCCAAAATTAAATTAGAGTAATTACCTCATATTTGTAATATGCTTTTATTGGTGCTTTGCAATTATACATCATAATGAGGTTCAAAGAGATACAAACACACACGCACACAGAGGACTGGGTGTATTTCCCTCCACATCCCACTCTGCTGCCCTCTCCCCTTTCCTGTACATGTTGGTGAGATTAGTATTGGTACCTTCATATATGAATATAACATTATTTGAACTGTTTCCTTCTTCAGTTCTCCTTTCTCTCCTCGCCAAACCCCTTCCATTATTCTTCTGGATTCTTTCCTCATTTGTTTGAAGTCTCTTTTCTATTTTCTCTCTAGATTCCATTTATGGAAGAAAGTATAGGACTTTCTGAGACTGTTTGATCTCACTTAGCATAATATTCTCTAGTTCCAGCTATTTTCATGCAAATGATATAATTTTGTTCTCTAAAGATGAGTAGAATCCCATTGTGTGTATATGCCATGCTTTATTCAATCATCTTTTCACAGACATCTAGATTGATTCCATAATTTGGCTATTGTGAATTGGGCTGCTATAAACATTGATAAATTCATGCATCACTATAGTATTCTGACTTTAATTCTTTTGGAAAGATACCAAGGAGTAAGTAGTACATGTGGGCCACGTGGTGGTTCTATTTTTAGTCTGTTGAGGAATCTACATACTATATCATAGTATAATCTACATAGTGGTTATACTAATTTATAAACTCACCAACAGTGTATGAGTTCCTATTTTCCCATGTTCTCACCAGCATTTATTATTGTTTGTATTATTGATGATTGCCATTCTGACTGGAGTTAGATGGAATCTTAGTGCAGTTGTTTAGCTCAATTTAATAAACAATTCTGTCATTGTCAACATGATTTACATTACAATGTTAGACTATAATACACCAATAAAAGCACATTAAGTAAAAAAAAAAAAAGAAAATAAAAGAAAAGATGACATTAGCAAATTGTAGTTCTCTTTAATCTGGTTGTGTTTAGAATTTCCCAAACTGCTTTTGTGTTAATTTTTTCCTGGATCATTCTTAAGACATTCCCTCTTATGAAAAAAAAAATATGTGATTAAACTTTTATCAGTTAGGGTGATTATCTACTAATGCTCCTGGATGTCATTTGATCAGACTATGTAGTGGAATAGGTGACTCAATAAAATGCCATTGTAAATATTGGAATAAATCATGCTGTGGAAATGAAAGTGACCAGTGTCTTCTGTGCAAGAATGTCTATACCAACTCTTGAAGAGGAGGTTCAGCCAGCACCACAGTGGAGAAAACCACCTCTGTGATGATGTGAGGCAGACCAGAGGACTGCTATTGTAATCACAGGAGCTGCCCATTTCTGTGTAAATAGGCTAGACTGCACAGGCCACTTTTATTCACAGTTCATTATTATCACTGTAAAAATACTGAAAGATTCTTTATTTTATTTCAAGGCATATGTACATGTCTAGATTAGTAAAGCAGAAAAATAGTGGGTTGAGTAACAAAAATAATAAATAAATAAATAAATAAATAAATAAATAAATAAATAAATAAATAATTCTATCCACTTCAAAGGCTTAGAGATAATTAACACATGATTGGTGGTCACGAACATCCCTAATGCTATAAGAGCCTCTTTGGGTTTTAAACTAGAGAAAATAAGATTGAAAGAAACAGCATAGAAAAAATTTTAAAATAAAAATCAACTACTTGTTAAATACTGATAAATGTTTATCTATAGTTTTGAAGTCTGATAATAGCAAGCTAGTTATGCCCACATATTTTAGGAATGAATGTTGAACTATTTAGGGTGGGATGTTGAACTATTTAGGGCAGACTCAAGTTTACTCTTAAATATTTCTGAGAAGAATTATGTTCATGAAACATAAAAGAAGATATTGATCTTTGTTCATCACTTTGTTCTTTATGCCTATTTTTATGTTTGTCATAATAAAAAGAATGTCTAAACCATATATTTACAACATATGCATTGTAATCATACATCTTTGTTAGGTACAAGCTGGTAAAGGCATACATGGACACATCTCTCATTTAAGCCTTCCCCAATTCCCACTCTACTCCCTCTCCCTCCCTCCTTCTTAAGTTCAGTTTAGTGATCAACTTTAATATGCTTGTGAAAGTACATTGTGTGCATTAGGGTGTTTCCCTCCCCCCATCACCTTCAATTAAGTCACCTTCTTGGCTCATCTAAGGTTTCTCCTTCTTCGTTTAGAGTTCCTATTATGCTCCACTTTCTCCCTAGCTTCCACATATTAGGGAGAGCATACAATTTTTTTTACTTTTCATGATGAACAAATCACACTTAGCATAATGTTTTCCAGATCCATTGATTTCCCTGCAAATGACATGATTTTGTTCTTCTTTATGACTGAGTAAAATACCATAGTTTTGTAATCCATTCATCTGTTGATCTAAATAAACACTCACAAAAGAAGAAATACAAATGGCCAATAAATGTATCAGGAAATGTTCAACATCATTAGCAATCAGAGAGATGCAAATCAAAACTACCTTGACATTTCACTTAACCCCAATCAGAATGGCAATCATCAAGAACATAAACAACAACAAATGCTGGCAAGGATGTGGAGAAGTGGGAACCCTAATACATTGCTGGTGAGATTGCAAGTCAGTTCAACCACTTTGGAAAACAGCATGGAGGATCCTCAGCCGAATGGGAATGAACCTTCCATATGATCCAGCAATACCACTTCTGGGTATCTACCCAAAAGAATGGAAACCAAACTATCACACCGGTGCATGTATATCTATGTTTATAGCTGCACAATTCACAATTGCCAAATCATGGAACCAGCCAAGATGTCCACCATAGATATATTTTAGATACCAGTTTTCTGAAATATATTCTATGTAATTTTGGTATAATAAAATAAATTCACTGGCCTTGATCCTCCTGTCTTTGTCTCAAAAGTGCTGACCTAAAAGTGAGACCAGAGACTTGGAAATTACTAGAGTAGGGCATAGGTCCAACACTCCAATATATAGGCACAGGTAGAAACTTCCTCAACAAGATCCCCAAAGCTCAGGAAATTAAAATAATAATTAATAAATGGGATAGCATTAAGCTAAAAAGTTTCCACTCACCAAAAGAAACCATCAAGAGTCTAAAGAGAGAGCCAAGAAATGGGAGATCTTTGGCAGCTATCCTTCTAATGGAGGACTAATATCTAGAATATACAAAGAACTTAAAAGACCTTACATTAAAACAATCCAATCAAGAAATTGGCAATTGAACTGAATAGACACTTCACAAAAGAAGAGATACAAATGGCCGATATATCCTACATAGTATGGTTTCCCCACTTAAAGAAATACCTAGTGACAAGCAAAATACTTTCTTTTGGTGAAAACGTCCTATGAAGCAGTGATGCAACTGTGAGCGGACAGACCAAAGATGGAGACTGCACCTGACGTTAATAGGCAGACTAAATTTTCATGTGCCTTTTGACTGTAGGACACAATTTTCAAAGAAATGCATTTCCCCATCATCAAACCCAGCATGTAACTAAGGCCATCTGCTGCAGAGAATATATCAATTAAGAAACCTTTCTATTGAAATTAAAATACCTAAAGCAGACTGCAGTTCTAAATGTTGATTTTTGGATACATGTACATCCATCCTGGTGAACAGGATGGGGGGGCGGTAGTTCCAGTAATTTCTAACTGAATAGGCTCTAACAGGGACATCTTTACTAATGTGACTTTTGGAATCAATACTGATAAACATCAAATAAACTGCATGTGCTATGTCAGTTTAAAAATCCACTTTGGAAATTGAGAGCATCATTTCTGCTACATTACTGTGGCTTCGGCATCAGTGTATTCTAAAATAAACTTGTCATCTCTGTACCACTAATGCCCCAACACTCAGAAATAGTGGCACATAACCAAACTGTACTGTGGAAGGTCGAGTCTACGCCGACCTGAATTTGACATTAGACACCATCATTTTGTCTAAACCATCCTTTTAATTTTTGTTATTATATAATTATCTAGGTATACTGATAGTATTCAGAAAATCCTTGAAACTGTCTTTTAATGTTTAACCCCATAGACCAAGAGGTAGCAACAACTTAAAATGCACAAATACACATATACACACACACAGATACACATGCATACAAGTGTACAACAATAATATATACATATGAATTATATATATATGAAATACATATACATATATATATACATATATATATATATATAAATGTTGATATATACTCAAACAGTGAGTATAGTATGTGTGGAGGCACTGGAGACTGAAACCAGTGGCATTATTTCTTCCTCTGAACTACATCCATGGATTCCCCTTCTTTGAAACAGGATCTCACTAAGTGACTTCACGCTGGCCTCAAACCTGAGATCTTCCTGTCTCAGTCTCCCAAGTAGTAGGCTTAAGGTGTGCACCATTGCACCCGGCATAGTGATATGTTTGAGTTTGAAAGGCAATACTAGGAAAAAGTCTGTACAATAAAGAAGTTGACACATGTGAAGGAAACACAATATGATTGAAGAAATCAGATAACTCAATGAAGGAAAACCAAAAAAAAATCAATGACAGGAAATTAATAAGAAATGACTATTTTACCGTAAAATTTTACTTTTCTTTATGATAAAGCAAGGAAAGAAATAACTTCGATATAGAAAGATCATGAACACAGGATAGAGTAACAAAATATGGGGATTTTACACAAATAAAATGTGCTGTGCATACATCCAATGTCCAGCAACAAAGTGGAGACTACAACCATTACTCCAGGAGTCATCAGGGGAAAGAGTAAAAAGTATAAACCAGGCAGTAAGCATCGTGGCACACACCTGCAATCCTAGAATATGGGAGGGTGAGACAGGAGGATCGCAGGTTTGAGACCAGCTTCACCAACTTAGTAAAATCTAAACAACTTAGAGAGACCCTTTTTTCAAAATAAAAAATGAAAAGGACTGGAAGTGTAGCTTAGAGGTAAAATGTCCCTGGATTCAATCACCAGTGCCAATGCATATACCAGATTTCTACTGAAAATCACTTATGTGGAAGATACATGACAGATGGCAAATGTATGCAGTCCTATAGTTTTTATGTAATCAAATAAATAAATGTGAATTAAATGTCATTGCATCAATACAGCTTAAATAGGAGACAGAAATAGAAGTTGACATGATGACAGATAGCAATGGCAAACACTGAAAATAGCTAAGCAAAACAAACAGAAGTCCAGCAATTTCTTATTTCCATATGTCCTTCTCTCTTGTGCAGATACTTCCATAGAAAATTTGCTACAAAAATTTATTTAATGAAGACTTGAAATACTTAGAAACATATACTGATGTAAAAAATGTAATGAATTATTTGCAGATAAATATAACTTAAACTTTTAACCAACACTCATGGTTACATATCATTTTGAGATTTATTTACTTCCATTTTAATGGATAAATAATAACTATATATGCATGAAGCAAGATATGATGTGATGTGTGTACATTGGAGGATAAATCAGGGCAAATAGTATACTTCTCATATCACATAGTTACCATTTCTTTATTAAGAGAACATTCAAAATCTACTTTTTCAGGAATTTTGAAATATACAAAACATTATTATTAACCATAGTCCCACACTCTGCAAATCACCAGAACTTATTCCTCTTCTTTAGCTGAAATTTTATACTCTTTGACTAAAATCTCCCCTTTCGTTGTGGAGGACCCTCTGTTCTCTACTACTGTCAATCCAGATTTCACATATAAATGAGATCATGGAGTATTTGCCTTTGGGTATTTGGCTTATTTTACTTACTATAATATCCTCTGTATTTTCCATGTTATTGTAAATTATGGGATTTTCTTATTTTTAGAGGCCAAATAGCATTTCTTTGTGTGCATATCAAATATAGTTTTGCACTGTATACATATTTCTTTATCTATTCATCCATTGATAGATACATAATTGTTTCTAGATCTTGGCTACTGGGAATAATACCACAGTATACTTGGAGTGCAGGAGTTCTTTGACATCACATTCAAATCCTTTGTAAATATACCCAGCAGAGAGACTGCTGGATCATGTGGTCATTCTGCTTTCAGTTCTTTGAGGAAACTTGATAGTATATAAGAAGATAACGGTACTGATTACTTTCTCATCAACAGTATACAAAAGTTTGCTTTTCTCCACATCTTTGCCATACTTGTTATTTTTCATCTTTTTAACAATATCCATTTTAACAGGTTCAAGGCACTGTTTCATGGTTTTAAATTTGCATTTCTCTAAATGATTCGTGATGTTGAGCATTTTTCATCTATATATTGGGCATTTTCATGTCTTCTGAAAAATGTCTATTCAGATCATTAGCTATTTCTTTAATGGGTAATTGTTTCTTGTTATAGAGATGAATTTCTCATATATTTTGTAAATTAGACCTTTATCAGACTTATGATTTGAAAATATTTCTCTACCAGTGCTTGAGCTAGCACTTCACTCTACTGTTTCCTCTAGTGGTTGGAAGTTTTTAAATTTGATGTAGTTCTCATTTGTCTGTGTTTGCTTTTGTTGCTTGTGCTTTTGAAATTCTATCCAAGATCTGAGTGTGGTGGTACATGTCTATGATTCCAGTACTTGGGAGGCTGAGACAGGAGGAAGTTTCAAGATCAACCTCAGAAACATGAGGCCTTCTGCAACTTAGTGAGACCCTGTTTCAAAATAAAACATAAAATAGGACTAGGGGTGTTGCTCAGAGGTAAAATGCCCTTGGGTTCATAAGCCAGTAATACACACACACACACACACACACACACACACACACACACACACACAATTCTATCCATGAAATCATTGCCCAAGAGATAGCAAAGACATCTTCTGTTTCCTTCAAATAGTTTCTTGGTTTTAGATCTTACATTTAAGTCTTTAATACATTTTGAGATGATTCTTGTATATGAGAAAACAGGAGTTTGATTTTTTTCTTCTTCATGTAAATACCCAGTATTCCCAGCATCATTTATTGAAAATACTATCTTTTCCCTATTGTGTTTTCTATTTCTATGAAAACCAAGAATAGAACTATAATAGGTATTGTATTAATTTGCAGTATGGACTTTTTAATGAATCATTTATTCCAAATAATGAATAGGACATATTCTCTGACTGCAGTTCCTAAAATTTGATATTTGACTGGATATTGTCAATATTTTAGTAGATAATTATATTTAATATTTATTTTAAAAGCTCTCATATTTTAAATATACTTAGTGAAAAACTCTATAGACAAAATTACATGTTGACTGGTTTGAGTTTCAAAATAATTCTGGAAGGACTGTTAGGAATTGAGAGGAGGGACAGATGAAAATATTTTGCCATGTAGATGCTCAGTGATAGTACGTGGTAGTTTATTATACTACTTGTTTGTATATGTTTAAAATTAACCATAAGAAAAGTGCTTTTAAACCCAAGCCCTTGGTTAGCAAGTAGATGTCCTCTTCTGTTTCCACATCATCATCACTCCATGAGGCAGCTAAAGTGCTAGCTTCTAGACACAACTGAATTTTTAATTTTATTTTAGTATTCATTTTATTTTAAAGTCTTTTAAAACATAAAATGATTTTATATTTTACTGAGGAAGTTTACATTCATATTTTAATTTTTAAACTTCATATTTCTTAGATTACTTAATTTTCCATATGTCAACAGCAGAAAGAATTTAATCAAGATTGTTTGAGAAATAAGACAAACATGATGGTTCATGCCTATAATCCCAGTACTTGGGAGGCTGAGTCAGGAGGATCAAAGGTTCAAAGTTAGCCTCAGCAACTTAGCAAGACCCTGGCTCAAAATACAAAATGACTGGGGTTCTAGCTCAGAGCTAGAATGTCCCTGGATTCAATCTTCAGTGCCAGAAAAAAAAAGAAAGAAAATTGATTATGAGAGAAACAACCTATCTCTAGGTTAGGCCGCCTATTTGCGTTACTTTGAGATAATCAGTAAATATACACCACGTTTTTTTGGAAAGAGGACTAGGAGAA
The DNA here is from genome assembly GCA_004027655.1 of Graphiurus murinus. Lineage (NCBI taxonomy): Eukaryota > Metazoa > Chordata > Mammalia > Rodentia > Gliridae > Graphiurus > Graphiurus murinus. The sequence goes on along the minus strand of PVLC010030372.1, from coordinate 7,524 downwards.
ATTAACCAGAAAAACAACAACAACAAAAACGGATGGGAATTGAAACATATTTGTACATTATTTTATTTTTTACAAGAACACTTAAATCACAAATTATATTCACTTTAATAACTTTGGAATTCATACTAAAAAGTAAGTTTCTACATTTTCTAAATCAGAACACTGAAGCCTGAGTTAAACCAGAGCAGATTGAATAGCTTGCTCACTGTTGTACAGTTAGATTATTGTCTATTTTAAAGACCTAGAAAGATAGACACTTCTTGAAATATGTTCTGAGAGCACTATTTTGGAGAATTCATTCTTTCAATTCTCTCCATTAGTGGGGATAATTAAGATTCTGTAGTGATCCCCAGGAGAGTAGATAATGCACAAATGTCAAATAGCTGAACTAGAGAAATCAAGTTCAAAGACAAATACTTGGTTACCCTGGCAACTAACTTAATTGAGCACATTATTCTTGAATGAGTCAAAAAACATACAAAATGTATGTATTTTCTACAGAATATTTAAAAGAGCAGTCTCAAGATGCACAGTTTTCCACTTCTTGTCTACCTTTTAAATTGTTTCCCTGTAGAGTTCATTCAAAATAGAGTTATGAAGAGAATTGACCCAGTATTGAGGGTAACGGTTTGGGACTGTAAAAAGTATTTTCAGCATTTCAAGCTACCTGGACCATAATCATCTGTATTTCCCATCACATTATGCATATCAAAAAGAAACATTTCAAAAACAAGGCATTTATGTATAAAAGATTACTTTCAGCTCTAGGTACACAACTTAGTGTAACCACTCCAAGACTCGCATTAATAAAAAGTTAATTTTTCTTCCAATTAAACATTGCATGAAAACACATACTCCATGAGAATGTGCTTATAAAAGTCCTTTGGCTCAAATTTGGAATGCAGAGCTGGAGGGTAACCAGTGTGCACACTGCTGTCCACAGTGGAGCATGACCTTTCCTGAAGTGGTTCTCCTCCTAGGCTCCTGCAGGCCGAGAAATAGGAGGAATGGCAGGATCCAGCAGCTCAGACAGGCTGCAGCCACAGTCCTCTCACATGCTAGAGGACATGGCAGTGGCGATACCAAAGCAGAGAACTTTGAGTTCATAGGAAGGTTTATGTAGACAAGGTTTATGCATTGTTTAGCTAAATGAGACAGTAAATGATGAAAGAAGAAACCTTTCTGCGTATTAGTTTCCTCTTTTATCTAAAAGCAGAAGGTGAGGATTTAGAGTTGAAATAGATTTTCTTTAAGACCCTATTTAGGTCTGACATTCCACAATTCAATTGTGCATACATGCACACCTTCTTCTTCTTCTTCTTCTTCTTCTTATTATTATTATTATTATTATTATTATTATTATTTGTATTGGGGATTGAAACTAGGGACATTCTACATCTGAGCTACACTCCCACTCCATCTTTTTAAAATTTTGAAATAGGTCTCACTGAGTTACTGAGAGTCTCCCTTAGATGTTGAGGCTGGCCTTAAACCTATGATCCTCCTGTCTCAGTCTCACAAGGACTAGGATTACCGGTGTGTGCCACCAATTCTGGCACTCTTTTATATGGGGAGCACATATTTTATACAAGTATGTGTATCCTACCTCTCCTAATACAAATATTAAGACCATATAGTAAATCATATCCCCCTTAAAGGAACTTCAACAACATTGCAGACTCATTTTTGGAGCCTTATTAAATACAGCTCTGTTGTTTAAGACTCTTGAAGTTCTACTGTTGGAATTGCTTTCATAATGTATTTCTGCAATTCTCCAAATGTTATCAATGTGTACATGGAAGCAGAGAGAAACATAAACACTCCTGGTAGCTAAGAATTGAAGAAAAAACAAACAAACAAAAACAAAACAAAACAAAACAAGAAACAAACAACAAAAACAACAACAACAAAAAGGAGCTACCAGGAACTCTCTGGAAGCATAAGGGTGAATTTGTGGATAATGGCTGAAATTTAGAGTGTTTTCATGGTAATTAACAGATGAGTGGGAGAGGTCCCTGATAAGGTCTGAAGCCAAATTCCTCTGAGTCTTAAGAGCTCTTCCAAGGGTCCAGACTCCCTCCCAGGACATCCCTGAATGAAGGAAAACCTCTGAAAACATATTCTTGAGTGAATGAATGAGGAAAATCAGGGGGAAGGAAAAGTTAAGGAGGGGGACAACAGGTAAGGACATCTCAGAACACAAGGAACTGCCTTACTGAACAGTTCATAGGATAATAGAAGGATCTCTAGTGCTGTGAAGCCAGAAAAGTAATCCTGAGGCATTCTCTTTCCCGAAAGTTCAGGAAAAACCTAAATAGCATGTAAGAAATGAACAACAGAAATAAATGATAGTTGAGTAACATAAAAAGTTACTCCAAGAAAAGATGAGAAACAGAAAGATTGTCTTTCAGACAATGGTGGCATAAGATAGACCATAAATAGATGATAAATAAACTATGATCTAATATTTCCAAGTAATTCAAAGTAAACAAGAACATGATGGGAGAGAAAGTCATAAATCAAATTAGAAATGCAGAAGTTAAGTATAAAACACAAAATACTTCCCCCCCCCGAAATAGACTAAGAGGAAACTTCAAAGTAAACAAATCCAACAGACAATTCCTTAATAGAAGATGGAAAGAAGGAAACTTTTAGAATAAAAAAATATATAAAGGGAAAATGTGCAAGTTAAAACTATAATCCATCTAGGAGGGTGGCACATACCTGTAATCTCAGTTTTTGGGAGGCTGAGGAGAAATGCAGTTTTGAGGAAAGACTCAGCAAATAGTGAGATTGTCATCAACCTAGCAATCTGTATATCTTGGAGGTAGAATGCCCTTGGGTTCCATTTCCAGGAAAACACACACACACACACACACACACACACACACACACACACACACACTAGAATTAAACAAAAATAGAGACACAACATACCAAAATGTATGGGACACTTTCAGGGTGGTTTTAAGAGGAAAATTTATAGCACTGAGTGACCACATAAGAAGAGAAAGAAGAAGAAGAAGAAGAAAAAGAAGAAGAAGAAGAAGAAGAAGAAGAAGAAGAAGAAGAAGACGACGACAAAAAACCTCCAGAAAATTGCCAAACAAACAACTTAATGTCACACCTCAAGGCCCTCAAAAAACAGGAAAAGAACAATCCCAAAGCTAGTAGAAAGCACATGATAATTAAAATTGAGCAGAAATCAATGAAGTAGGGAACAAAAACAATACAAAATATCAATAACAATAAAAAAGCTGGTTCTTTGAAAAGATTAACAAGATTGATAAACCCATGGCCAACTTAACCAAAAGAGAGAGAAAATCAACCCAAATTTTTTAAAATCAGAAACAAAAAAGGAGCTATCACCACAGACAGGGAAAATCCAGAGGAAAGTCAGAAATTATTTTGAAAATCTATGTTCCAGTAAATTGGAAAATATGAAATAAATAAACATATTTCTAGACACATACAACCTAAAGTGAACCAAGAGGGTATGGAAAACCTAAACTAACCAATAGCAATCAAAGAGATAGAAACAACAGTAAAAAGCCTTCCATCAAAGAAAAGCCCAGGTTCAGATAGATTCACAACTGAATTCTAAAAAAGCTTTGTAAAAGAACTAAACCCAATAATTCACAAGTTATTCTGTGACATAGAAAGTGATGGAATCCTTCCAAACTCCTTCCAGTATCATTTTAATACCAAAAACATAATAAAGATCCCTAAAGAAAAGTAAATTACAAATATCCTTCATGAACACAGATGGAACAATTATAAACAAAATACTATCCATGAGCATTCAAAACTACATCAAGAAAATTGTACACCATGACCAAATTGGTTTCATTCCAGAAATGCAATGGGAATTCCCTTTAAAATCAGGAAAGAGACAAGGATGTCCATTGCCACCACTCGTTTTCAATATAGTACTCAAGGCTCTTACCAGAGCAAGAAGGCAAGAGAATGATATCAAAGGAATGCAAATAGGAAAAGAAAAACTGAAACTATCTCTATTTGTAGATAACATTATCCTTTATTTAGAAGACCCAAACAACTCAACAGAAAGACTTCTAGAGCTGATTAACAAATTCAGCAAAGTAGCAGGATACAAAATCAATTTTAAAAAGTAAGTAACTTTTCTATATGCCAACCCTGAATCCACTGAGAAAGAAATCCAGAAGACAATTTCATTTATAATAACCTCAAATGATATCAAGGCTTCAAAAATGTTCTACAGTGTCAATGCAATTCCTATCAAAATACTAATGCTATTCTTCTCAGAGCTAAAAAAAAATCAGTCCTAAATTTCATATGGAGAAACAAAATACTCAGAATAGCCAAAGCAATTCCCAGCAATAAGAACCATGTAGAAGCCGGGAGTGGTGGCACATTCTTGTAGTCCTAGCATTTGGCAGGCTGAGACTGGAGGATCTGGGTTCGCAGCCAGCCTCAGCTACCTAGTGAGGCCCTCCACAACTTAGTGAGACCCTGTTTCAAAATAGAGAATAAAAAAATAGGGCTGGGGGTGTAGCTCAGAGGTAGAATGCCCCTGGGTTCAATTCCCAGTACCACCAAAAAAAAAAAAAAAAAAAAAGAACCATGGAGAAGGCATCACAAATCCTGACTCTAACTTATACTACAGAGCCATAGTAATAAAAACATCATGGAGCTGGGCGTGGTGGTGCACGCTTGTAATCCAAGCATTTGGGAGCTGAGATCGGAGGATCCGGGTTCGCAGCCAGCCTCAGCTACCTAGTGAGGCACTCCGCAACTTAGTGAGACCCGGTTTCAAAATAAAGAATAAAAAAATAGGGCTGGAGGTGTAGCTCGGAGGTAGAATGCCCCTGGGTTCAATCCCCAGTACCGCAAAAAAAAAAAAAAACAACAACAACAAAAAATCATGGTATTGGCACTAAAACAGAACATAGATCAATAAAAGATACAGAAACAAATTCACACAACTGATTTTTGACAAAGGTGCTAAACACATACATTGGGAAAAAAAACAGTCTTTTCAACAAATGATGTTGGGAAAACTGGATATCCATTTGCAGAAAATGGAATTAAATCCCTACCAATCACCCTGAACTAGAGTTAACTTGAGATGGATCAAAGACCTGCAAATTAGACCAGAGACTTTGAAGTTACAAGAGAAGAGCATAGGTTCAGCACTCCAACATATATGCAAAGGTAGAAATTTCCTCAAAAAGACTCCCAAAGTTCAGGAAATTAAAACAAGAATTAATGAGTGAGAAAGTATTAAAAATAAAAAGTTTCTGCTCATCAAAAGAAATCATCAAGGGTCTAAAGAGAGAGCCTAATGAATGGAAGAAGATCTTTTCCACTTATTCCTCTGACAGAGGACTAATATATAGAATACACAAAGAGCTTAAAAGATTTTACACTAAAAAACAAATAACCCAATAAAGAAATGGGCAATTGAACTAAATAGACATGTCACAAAAGAAAAAAGGCAAATGGCCAATAAATACATGAAAAAATGTCCAACATCATTATCAATCGGGGAGACGAAAATAAAAATTACACTGAGATTCCATCTAACCCCAATCAGAATGACAATCATCAAGAAGCCAAATAACAATAAATGCTGGACAAGATGTGGGGAAATAGGAACTCTTCCACACTTTTGGTGAGATTGCAATTAGTGCAGTCACTTTAGAGATCAATGTGGAGATTCCTCAGAAAACTAGGAATAGATCTACCATATGATCCAGCTATACCACTCCTGGATGTCTTCCCAAAGGAACTGAAATCAGAATATTAGAGTAATACATGTATATCCATGTTCGTAGCAGCACAATTCACAATAGCCAAACTATGAAGCCAACCTATGTGTCCATCAGCAGATGAATGGATTACAAAATTATGTGATATACATACAATGGAATTCTGCACAGCAATAATGAAGAATGCAACTGTGTCAGTTGTAGGAAAATAGATAAACCTGGGGAACATTATGTTAAGTGAGACTAGCCAGGCACAGAAATTCACGTTTTCTCTTATATTTAGAAGCTGGTCATAGGTTTATTCTACATACCTGTCCTTACATAGGGTTCTGGACAAAATGGCACATGTCCACATCAGCACAGACATGCACACACATGCTGCGTTTTGGAGAGTTATGATCACATAGCCGAGTGCACCTCTGCAGCTACACAGGTGAGCGTGGCCGTGTCCTCATGCCAGCCTATACTTTCTCTGGGCCCATATTCAATCAAAACATGTCTTTGTACTGGGAATTTAACCCAGGGCCATTCTGCCTCTCAGCTACACCCCCAGTGCTATTTTTTTAAAAACTGGGTTCTACTAAATTTCTGAAGTTGGCTTTAAACTTGCAATCCTCTTGTCTAAGCCTCCCAAGTACTGGGATTACAGGCATGTGTCACCACATTTGACTTCTTATAAGTATTTTTAAATCAAATAAATAAAACAGATATAATGCATTGGAAAGAAATTGATAGATATCAAAGACAGACAAAATGATCTACATACATATAGAACACAGAAAAAAATCAAAGGAATAGAATTGGATAAATGTGCACATGAGCACACACACACACAAACACACGCGCACGCGCACAACAGCAAGAGCACTTTATATGAGTTAAAAATAAAATGTGAAATTGCATATTTAAATAATACACATCAAATATAAGAAAATCAAATCCAAATGACAACCAAGACATTCTGGCAAGAACACTAGACTTTAAAGAAAGAAATTTTTAAAATTCTTTCATTGTCCAAGGGAAAAATGAGCCGGTCAATCATAAAAGAAAGAAAACAAGACTACCTGTAGATTTTTCTCTAAATTGCTACATTGTGCCAAAAGGAAATGGAGTGGCATATTTACAATACTCTTGAAAAGAAAATGTTAGCTAAGAAATTGACTTTAAAGTACAAAGGCCATGGCTGACTGCTACGGACAAATAAGAATTGAGTAACAGGTTCCTGTGAGTCATTCTGAAAAGCCCACTAGTAAATGTACTTCAGATAAGCAAAATCAGAAGGACAGCGACCAAAGAAATGGTGGTCGGCACAAACTTATCTGCTCATGGATCCCAACTAAACAAGGGCTACAATAGAGTGTAGGACCAAGTAGCTATATTCTCAGGTAAGAAAAGATATATGAACAATAAAAAAGTGGATAACATATTTTTAAATGTTTTTATTTTATTTATTTATTTATTTTTACTCTGAAATGTATCTTGTCAAGTATCAAGAATGTTTCCTGCTACTACTTTCTACTTGCGTTTACCTGGCCCCTATCTTTTCCTATATGTTTTTTTTTATTTATTTATTTAAATTTTTTAGCATGGAATTTTATACATTTCTTGGATACAACAGGGTTAATTACACATTTTTGTTGGGTACAAACTAGTACAGGTAAAGACATCCATGCACATATTTCTCATTAACCCTTCCCCAATTCCCACCCACCCTCCCCCTATCTCCTGGTCAGTTTAGTGATTGACTTTGATGTGATCTTATAAGTACATCATG